>PVIY010006993.1:0-31509 GCA_004026745.1 Myrmecophaga tridactyla
TGGGGAGTCCCAGCGGTTCCCCCCAGTGCGCGGGGACTCTCGGCGGTCCCTCCCCCCAGTGTGCGGGGACTCCCAGCGGTCCCCCCCAGTGCGCGGGGACTCCCGGCGGTCCCCCCCCCAGTGCGCAGAACTCTGGGCGGTCCCTCCCAGTGCGCGGGGACTCCCGGCGGTCCCCCCCAGTGCAGCCTTGACATGGCAAGCTCTGGCCAACGTGTCCAGCTTGGCTGGAGCAGCTTCCCTGTTGGAGCTCCAATGTTTTGGGGGATATCTCTAGGCAGTTTTCTGAGCTTTTTCCCTGATGCTTTTGCATTTTCTCTGGAGCTACTCGATATCTATCTTTAATAAATTCCTGTTCTACTTAACACTATGTAGACGCAGGTTTAATTGTTTGCAAAAATAGACCTTGAAAGATTTAACACAGTGAAACCAATAGGAGATGAAATGAACGGTACCAAGTGCTGGGGTGTCCCCCTCTCCCAGCACATGGACAGGGGTGAGGTTATAGAGAACATAGAAACATACCGGTTTTTCATGATGGAAACAGTTTTTAAAATTGTTTTAAGCCTAAGCACATGCAAAAATTATTGAACAGAATTCAAAATGTTTATGAATTTTCTTAGGGAAAAGAAACATCACGTGTTGAGCTGCTTTGGGCTGCAGCAAACCCAGAAAGGAGAAGCACCTGGCTCTGCTTCTTGGGCGTCTCAAGGACAGTTGAGGTCAGACAGATGGACAGAGGAGGGGCATTCAAGCTAGTTTTGCAAGAGGCATCAGGTTTTCCAGTGAAAATGCCCTTTTCTCTCAAAGACTAAGCAGCTGCTGAGCATCCCGTGAGCTCATGTGTGGAGAAATGGGCAGCCTCCCGCTCTGCTGGGGTGTGCATTACAGCGATGGGACTTTTGAACTGGCTGAAGCAAGATATATCACAATTAGTAAACGTGCTCACTTTTAGAAATGTGTCCAAGGAAATAATAAGAAAAATGTTGAAAGACAAAGGATATTTATTTCAGAGTTTCTTATAATAGCAAACATTGGAAATAGCTAAATTGTTCAATAATATATTACTCGGTTAAATAAATCATAACACTTTCAAACATTGGAATAATGTGCAATTATTAAAAAATGATATAGATTCAAACTGTATTAACATGGAAAAAAGGTCACAATGTTTATGTATGATAAAGGCAGGTCAAAAAAACCCAGAGTTGGCAGCACAATCCAACTTCTGTGGTGAAAATATCACACGCACACACACACACAGGTGCACACGCACACACGTGCAGGTGGCCACAGAGGAATCACCTTGATACCGGGGACCTTGGAGAGTGACATTAAAGGTCACAACCTTTTTCCTTCTCTTTCTTTCTTCCTTATGCTTTTCAGTGTGCGCTTTGCAAGGCAGCACTTACCATGGCGGTGCACTGATTTCACTGTCAGAAAACAATTAAGCTTAAGGCTGAAGGAAAGGAAAAAGTGTCAATGGAAAACCACTGGTGAAGATGAAGCTGGACTTGCAAGCATTTGACCTTTCCAACAGATACTCTATTATGGGGAGCAAGTAATCTTTTCATTAGTTACTGTTTCTCCTTCCCTTGTGAGCAGCAGGGCTGTTAAAAAGCAGTTCAGAGGGCTGTAGCATTGACCAAGGTCCCTCACAAAGCTCCATAAAATGGAAGGAATTGCAGGATTCATAGAATTTGTGCTTGAAAAAGCCCTTAGGGGTTTACACACGAGGATTCTGAGAGGTTACTTAATTTACCCAAAATAATGCAAGTAACACAGGCAAAGCCAAGAGCAGAACTCTGCAATTTTTTCCCAATTCATTTTCAGTCTGGACTCTTTCATGTCACAATTATCAAAGATAGCAAGTTACATAAGTGAAGGAAGAAAAGAGCCAAATGTGATATTTAAAAAAAATTCTGTTATGAAATGGCAACAGAGCGGGAGAAATATGGCAAACTGAGCAGTGCTAACTTCCTGACACTTTTGAGACTTGAGAAAAATCTGCCTCAACGTCCCCGACAGAAGCACGGAGAAACGGCACAGCCGAGGCTGTAACCTGCACCCCGAAATGCGTGTGTTGTGCATGTTGATGAATGTCTATCGATGCCGAGAGGCGTCCCCGGTGCAGGGGGCACCCTGCAAGGTGACTGCAGGCATGTCCCCTGGCCTGGGGCTCGTGGCCACGGCGCGGCTGCAGACAGGGGGCCGAGGTCCTGCCTGTGGGCTGCCAAAGACCTGGCGTCCTCAAGGCTGTGTGAGACACACCTGGAGGAGGGCGCTTGGCTGGGGGTCTCCCCCAACTCCCAGGCACAAAGAGGGCGTGGACGGGAACCCCCAGGTCACACTCCTGGGCACAGCACGAGATGCGAGCTCAGTGTCAACAGCTCATGAAGGCACAGTCCTCTGTGGTCACGCTTCCGCCGGCCTCGTGCATGGAGAATAAAGACTCGTGTAAACTCCACTCACACGCTGCCCTCACCCAGGCTGGAACACACACTCCTGTGCATCCGCTGCCTTGCCCTTAATCAATCCGGTTCAAATGTCCATCTCCTAAACTCCTGGCCAAAGTCGTGATGCATTTAATCCATTTCTTCTCATCAGCTTCGAAAGTGATGGTAACGAGACTGCTGCATGAACGCAAGCTCAGCCTCTGGAAAGTCAGAGACTTTCTTTTCAGCCTTTCTAAACATGCACTCAAAGAGCAGTGAGGAAATAAAATAGGAAAAAAGAAATGGTGCTAGAATAGCTTGCTCTATGTTTGGGAGAGAAGCAGGAAGGCTGAGGGCTGCACGGTTTGTCTGTCTTTTCAGTTTCGTCACACCAGTCAAATTAAACTTATTACTCTACATAATCCCCCAGGAATTCCACTGTAATTTCCTACTGATGAGAGCTCTGTTTGAGCCAAGTGTATTAGAGGCAGCTGTGGTAGGACTTCCCTGCCCCGCGATGCCAGCTTCCGACACCCTCAACAGATGCTGCGGGTGCTTAGGCTTCTGGCTGTGCACAGCTCTCCGGTGCTGGGTGCTCCTCAGAGTTCCCCCAGCACCCCAATCCCTGCATGAGCCCCTCTGGAGCCTTTAGCTACCACTACAATCCATGAGAGCCCAAAGTCTGCTGCAGAAAGGACTCCACGAGCATAAAGGAAGTCTTAACTTTTAATGTTCTGTGCAACTGATAGCTAGGCCCAATTTTATGTTTACCCAAAATAAAGTTGGAGGCCCGATGGTTGAAGCAAAACCAACAAATTTCATCTTCTCCGGCAGTCACCCTGGCCTTCAGGATCTCTGATGGCATCTGTTGGCTTAAAACATCAATAAGCAGTGGGTTTCTTTCTTCAGCTGATTTATATGGAATTTATGTTAGAATCCCACATGAATATATGGTCAATAGCATTGTTTATAAGAGAGGTACATAAAAGTTAAGAGCTTATTTCTGTATGAGGAAAGTAAAAATATGCAAAAGTCCCTTGCTTATCATATTGTTGTTGTAATTGTATTTTAAGTAAGCTTGGAAAGTGAGTTAAAATCAAGACTAAGTTTCATAGATTATATTTAAGGTTATAGACTATTTTAAGACTGTGGTTTGAAAGGATATATGAGTTCATTAAAATGTGTAATTCCCTATATTAAAACATAAATATGCAAATATATGTACATATTTTCAATAGTTGTGTGATGTTGAATAAGCTACCTGTATTAGTTAGGGTTCTCTAGAGAAACAGAATCAACAGGGAACACTTGCAAATATAAAATTTATAAAAGTGTCTCACGTGACCACAGGAACGCAGAGTCTAAATCCACAGGGCAGGCTGTGAAGCCGACGACTCCAATGGATGGTCTGGATGAACTCCACAGGAGAGGCTCACCAGCAGAAGCAGGAATGAAATCTGTCTCCTCTGAGTTCTCCTTAAAAGGCTTCCCGTGATTAGATTAAGCATCACTAATTGCAGAAGACACTCCCCTTTGGCTGATTACAAATGGATTCAGCTGTGGATGCAGCTGATGTGCTCATGACCTAATCCTGTGAAATGTCCTCATTGCAACAGACAGGCCAGCACTTGCCCAACCAGACAAACAGGTGCCACCACCTGGCCAGGTTGACACATGAACCTGACCATGACAATACCTAAATCCCTTATCTTATGAAGCGCTTTCCTAGTAGAAAAATGGGTGCCAAAGAACTTCAAAAAGGTGGGATGAAATTAAATGAGCCAAACTGCCTGAAACAGTAATTATTCGATCAGCTATTATTATGTTTCTACACTTGCGCAGTTAGGTTTTCATCTTTGGGGAAATTAATATTTTAAAAATGCAAAAAGTATGTCCTGTTTAACTTAGAATTGCATGTAAATACCCCTACTTAGAATTTAAAGAAAATTACTCCTTCATTTTTAAGATCAGAAGAAGGAGTGTACTTAGAAAGACACTATTGTAGAAACTCATTGCATGGAAGAGTCGGCCACAGAGGGCTGCTCACATTGAACACTAAGTGTTGGTGTGTGGGTAAAAAGTCTGTCCCAGGCAAGTGGAATGTTTTCTTGGAGTTTTTAGAAAACAGCCAAGTCATGAAGATGACCAAGAAGGTGAGCTTCCCGAGCTTTCTGTCGACAGGTTGGTTTCATGGAGGAGAAACGTAACATGGAACCCCTGATCTACCTCCACCAGTTATGCTGCATTTATGGGAAAGGAGGATAATCCGCAACAAATGTGCTTCTTAAGCCAGTGTTGGATGATAGGAGGGAAGCCCTTCGCATACAGCAGAGGAGGAAAGTCTTTCCAGGTCACTTTGTATTACCTGGCCCATACTGTGAGATCCACTTAAAAAATCTCTTTCCTGAGACACTGGAATAATTTACACAGCGAAGGTCATGTCCCAGTGCATGTGGAATAAGAGGAGAGAATGCTGGTTTTATGGTCAGCTGTGAAAACCTGTCTACACAAATTTCCTTGAATTAGGCTGTTTAAGCCCCTAACATCCCAGCCAGGGGCTGGAGCGAGGGCAGCTTCCCGAGTCCAGTGGGGAAACGCCACCCTGAGGAGAGGCCCACACCTGCAGGTGAAGTGACCGCAGACTCACTGCCCTACCCCGGTCCCGGGACCAGGTGTTCGCATGAACACGGAGCTGCTCTTTCTCCCGAGCCTCAGGTCCCCAAGGCTGTGGCGGCAGAGGTGGGGGCCACGAGGCCTCCATGTGCACCTGCTCCCCAATTTTCCGACGACGGAGAGGTGGGGAGGGGAGCCCCATCCGTGCCCCCGGTACCCTGCCCTGCACTCCATGCCCTGACTTTAGGTGTCAGCAGAGTGGAGTGGAGACCGGCCAGGCGGCCTGGGGCTGGGCCCAGCTGGTAGTGACCTGATCTCTTAAAGGACAGGCCCACCAGCTGTGCGCACCTGCGATTCTGCCCCAGCGCCCGCTCCTTGCGGCACCTGCTGCCTCTGTCTCATGTGCTCAGGAAACTTCTGGAACCCCTTGTGAGCGGACAGGATGTGTCATCGCAAACTGGCTTTCCTGCAAGGCCCGTCCCTGCGGACCACAGTCCAGGGGGCCTGGCAGGATGCCGTCTCACGGGACGCTCAGCCGTGACTGAGTAAGAGCAAGAAGGAGTTTGCTAACTTACAAAATGGCATGAAACTGCACTTTTAATCTTATGACCAAAAACTGTACACTATTTTCTCACCTCTCTAGGCTTTTATATACCAAATGGGTTAATATTTAAGCTTTCACAGACATTTTTAAGATCCGGCGATTGAACAGGGCTTCCCCTATTTTAGATTTTCTTAGATTTTACAGTATAAACTGTAAAGTGCCAGGTAATTAAAGCCATTTTCGCACTGGCTTCTTATTGAAGTGGTTCTTCCCTTCTGAGAAACATGTCCCTGGCCTCTTTAAATAAACAGTGGCCAGCCCTATGTTTTGGAAGGTTCTGTGGCTGCACAAATGAGGTGACGTGACCCCTCACCTTGAGGAGAAGCAGCGAGAGGTCACCTTCCTCACCCTCGAGCATTCCTGTGCACCCACAGCGCCATCGCCGTGCCAGCCCTGGGGACACAAAGCCAGTCCACGGTCTCTACTTTCCAGGAATTAAAAAGCATCATATCAAAAATGATCATAGTCCTAAATATAAAATCTAGAAATGCTCTTACTTCAGAAGAAAACATAGTTGAAAATCTTCCCGCTATGAATTTGCGCAGAGTCCCCAGCTGTGCACCCAGAGCCTGCCCCACAATTTAACCACACAAGAGGGGCCTGGCCCGTTGGACTTCAGCAAACTTAGAAGCTTTTGTTCAGAGTGGGACACAGATAAGGGAATGTGAAGGCAAGCTACAGACATGGAGAACTTTTCTCACACATCTCCTGTATTTATTGGGGATTTTCTCTGGGGGGAGGCGTTGGAGATGGGGTTCTTGCTTCTGTCCCCTCCGGGACTGAGACTGAGCTGTGTCCCATCCTTAGGCTCTCTCCTCCCCAGCATAGGTGTCCCAGCACAGCAGGGCTCCTACGGAGCACGTCGTGGCAAATGGAAGGATTTATAGTGAGTGTCAACAGCGATGATACAAACTCACAACACAACAATCTTCAGACACCCGAAGGGAACCAACAGCATGGAGACTAACTATGAAGTGCAGTAAGCAGATCAACCTAACACCTGATGACACTGGGTCATTAAAGCAACACAGGAGATTTATAATGTGTGTTTCTATTTTCAGTGAGAATGCTGAAGATATGACATTGACAAAATCAGAGTAGTTACCATGAGGAAATCCATTGCTCTTCTTTGAAAGAAAACACAACTGCAGTGGAAAACCTTCAACATTTGCACAACAGCTCAGTGTGTGACACAATTGTCACAGCTAAAGTAAAAGCTTATCAGCTGGGAGTTAAGCAAAACAAAACACAATACAAATTATGAGCAGCAAATGTAAGAGGCTTGGAAGTTACCTAAAAAAGTTCTGAAACAGATCAACAAGAGGGTAGAGGGAAGAAGCAATAAAAATAAACGGAAGACACCTTGCCAGAAATACCCATAGAATACCCAAGAAGAGCAAGGAAAGAAGACCTAAATTGGGGTCTTTCGAGCACCAAAGATATAGAGAATACCCTAAAAATTTCTGCATAGAAAAAATTATGGAAGAACTAGAATTGGATTGTGTCATAATTCTTAGCAGCAAAACCAGAAGAAAATGTAGCAGTATATTCAAAATTCTGTAAAACACTACTTTGAAACATGACTTTTAGACTAGCCACACTAACATTGACAGTGTTCAAATAGATTTTATATGCAATCATTCAGAATGCTAGATACTTCTGTATTATTTAGGAAATTATTTTTTTTTCAAATTAATATTTCTGAAAAGTTACTGTTCTAGTTTGCGAGCTGCCGGAATGCAACACACCAGAGATGGATTGGCTTTTAATAAAAGGGATTTATTTTGTTAGTTCTTCAGAGGAAAGGCAGCTAACTTTCTACTGAGGTTCTTTCTTACGTGGAAGGCTCAGGATGGTCTCTGCTGGTCTTCTCTCCAGGCCCCTGGGTTCCAACAGCTTTCCCCGGGGTGACTTCTTTCTCCATCTCCAAAGGCCTGGGCTGAGCTGCAAGTGCTGAGATGAGGAATGCCGAGCTGCTTAGGCTGTGCTACCTTGCGTTCTCTCGTTTAAGCACCAGCCAATTAAGCCAAACGTCACTCATTGCAGCAGACACGCCTCCTAGCTGACTGCAGATGTAATTAGCAACAGATGAGGTTCACGTACCGTTGGCTTATGTCCGCAGCAACAAGACTAGGTATGCTCACCTGGCCAAGTTGACAACTGAATCTAACTAACACAGTTACTATAAACCAAATATTGCTTCCAGAACTTTTAACATATTGTAACATTTAATAGTGAACAAAAGAAAGTAAATTCCAGAAGTATACACTATTATTATTTGCACTTTAAATTTGAGATGTCAGTGGCACGCAGAGGTTATGCGTGTTATTCATTGCTATACAGGTTAACAGTGGTGGGTGCTGGTTTTAAAATGAGTCACTCGAGCCCAGAACCTCTACTACGAATAATTGTGCCAAACTCCTAAAAGTTAAAAACAAATCCCAATAATGCTGGAACAATATCCCTATGAGTTAAAATAAACTTAACCCCCCATTTTACACCTACACAAAAATTTATTTAATTTGGATTACAGAACTAAATTAAAAAAGCTAAAACAATAAAAGTAGCTAAAGAGAAATGTAGGATACTATCTTTGTAACCTTGTAAAGGGAATATTCTCTCAATTAATATGCTCAAAAGACAAATAACAAGTAAAATCGGATGTCATTAAAATTAAAATTTCTCTTCTCCAAAAGTCACCATTAAGACAATGAAAAGCAAGGTATGGGCTGAGAAAACATTTACTTGAATGTAATTGGCAAAGGCTTTGTTTTTGTATACATGACGAACTTTTATAAATTAAGAAGAAAAAGACAACCTAATTAAAAGTGGCCAAAAGACTTGGCTAAACAATTCACAATAGAAATACATGAATGGTCAGTAATCATACCAGAGTTTCTCAACATCATCATTGAAAGGAGAAATACAAATCAAACTCAAAATTGGATAGCTTTCTGTGCTCACTTGAACATTTACAATGACAAGGACAGAGAAGAGAAAATAATAGTGGGGATATGCAGCAACTGGTAGTCTCAGATGTGGCTGAGAAGAGAGTAAAAATACACCACTCCCTTGAAAAATTATTTGGCAGATTCTGATAGAGTTTAACTTACATGCCTCCCCTAATGTGGCTGTTTCCACCCTGGGCATTTACTCAGGAGAAATGAGCACAAATGTTCACAGCCACGCCAGCACATGGATGCTTGTAGCAACTTGACTCATCATAGCCAACGACTAGAACCAACCCAAACACCCTCCACCGGAAGACTAGATGAGCACATTATGGTGAACCAGTGATGGGGAAACCACTCAGCAACGAATAAGACGATGAAAGCACCGTGGATGAATCCCAAAACTTGAGTTAAATGAGCTACATACTTGCACATGCATTATGATTTCATTTATGTGAAATCCACTAATAGGCAGAGCTAGGATGTGGTGCAGACATCAGAACAGTGGCTGCCCTGTGGGGTTGACTGGGAGAGGCCACGGAAAGCTCCTGGAGTGAAAGAAATACTCACGCTTTGATGGAGACGGTGGCTAGATAGATGTGTGATATCAAAACTCACTGAATTGTACAAATAAGATTTCTTTAACTGTGTGCAATTTTTTTTCAACTTAAAAACTACTCCCCCCAAACCCCGCCAAATGAAGCAATTTCAAAGTAGGATGTTTTTGCCCTGGAGGGGATGGTTGGAAGAAATCGAAAGAAAATTAAGTGTTTTATTTTGATAGGAAAAATGACTAGTACTGCTTAACTCTAGACACTGTGAAAAAATTAAGAGCACACATGAATATTAAAAACCTAAAGTAAACTGTTTAGTGTGTGTGTGTGTGGTGTATATGTACTAAAACTCAAAAACTGAAGCAAGAAAATATTTCCAAATCCCTTAAAATCAGCAAAGGATCAGATATACAGAGAGAAAACAAGAAAGCATGGTAGATAAAAACTAAAATAAAAAGAGAGGAAGCCCAAGTATACTAGTATTATAGTAATAACAATTGGTATATTTTCCTATTTAAGGACATAGGCTAAGTAAATTAAAACAACTATCAGACCTTGTTTTGTAATGCTACATGGGCAAAAATGTCAATGACTGATAGTACAAACTACTTGTGCTTGTATGGAGAAGTAGGCATTCTCATGCATTCTTAGCAGGAGGTTAAATTGGAGCAAGCATTTTAGGAATAAATTTGGCATGATACAGCAAAATAAAAATTGTACAAAGCCTTTCATGCAAAGCAGCACTTTTATGAATCTGCTCTACAAAAATGAAGACATATGTACAAAGATTTATCTACACAGATGTTCACTGCAGAATGTTTTATAAAAGTTTTAAAGTGTAAGTTGCTTAATGCCACTCAAAAAGGGCAGGATTACTGTAATAGATACCTGCTCTGGAATATATTTGGCTATTGCAACGAGAGAGGATATCTGCCTACCTATCTCTCTTTTAATCTCTCTCTCTCTCTCTCTCTCTCCATCTGTCTATCTATATCTCTTTCTACCTGTCTATCCATCGGCATAGAAAGTCATTGACAAGCAGCATATGGTGAGATGTCATTTCTGTAAACAAGTGTGTGTATGCAAACACACACATATGCACAAGTGCATTTGTAAATGCGTAAGAAAAGGAAAACAAGGACATTTGCCAAATTCTCAGCATAGGTTCTTATGCTGGGAGTCTGTTTGGGAACGTGGGCATAAAGGTTCTCATGTTTTATTCTGCACGTATCTTGATCACTTTCACTAAAGTGAGAATAGACTGATAGTCTTTCTATATTTATATTTACGTATTGCTTAAAATAGAGGAGAAATAAAAAAAAGATGAGGATATATTTAGCAAGATCATTTGCATTAAATTTATGAGATGGTATGCC
Source organism: Myrmecophaga tridactyla (assembly GCA_004026745.1). Classification (NCBI taxonomy): domain Eukaryota; kingdom Metazoa; phylum Chordata; class Mammalia; order Pilosa; family Myrmecophagidae; genus Myrmecophaga; species Myrmecophaga tridactyla. The sequence goes on from PVIY010006993.1 coordinate 10,531, forward strand.
AACCAGTCTCCAGTAAATATTAGGGACTCCACTTACATCCCATATAATGCAGTGGGAAAGGGCAGGCCACAGCGGCTCAGAGGCAGAGTTCTTGCCTGTCATGCTGGAGACCTGGGTTCAATTCCTGGTGCTGCCCATGCAAGAAAAAAAATGTAATGGGAGAAGTGAAAGTTAGTGCCTTAAATCAATATTTTGGTCAGGAAAGATTATTTTTCAAATGATGATGTCACCTAAATAAGCACAAGGCAGAAATTCAAGGGAACCAGACTGAAGACACCGGTGGGAGAGAGAGCCTGAGGATCTGAGGCTGAATAAGTGGAGAGGGAGTACGTGAAAGATGCCTCAATCTTCTCTACTCATTCTGCGGATTTGGAGGGGATGCTCACGGCTATCCTTCCAGAGCTCATTTCCCAGAATTATACATGCCCTGATCACACTCCAGCCTGGTATTTAGTAGACATTACCCAGGATAGGCATACTTATCACAAATAAATAATTGTGCATTCAAACTATGATTTCTAAAAACATGGGTATGATATGGAGGCTTTCAAAGGTAAAAAGGATGTTTGTATTTTGTTCCTGAGAAATTAAGGATAATGTATTGTCATTAAACAGCACACATATTTAAACCCTCATTCTCAGACATTAATTCTCATTATTCATTTCAATGTGAATAATTCATTACGTTTCTAAAATTAAGCTTCAAATACATAACAAATTAAATTCAATAATTAAGTCTAAAATGAAAAGGGATTAGTGGGTGGAAGTACATTTGGAATCAATTATTTTGTTTTTAGAAAATTACAAATGTCTTCGCTAAAGCAATACACAAAGAATGAGTTTTATAGGGAATTTAGGACCCGTTGGGAATTGATTAGAAGCCAACAGATATTCTTGAGCACCCGTTAGTGAGGGGGGACGGCACCAAGGAGAACTACTCTGAAGAAGGCAGTGTGTCACGTAGGTACAGCAGCTCCAGAGAAAAGTGAGCAAAAGGAGGTCAGTGCATGAAGGGGTGAGGCCGGACGTCACTGACCGGCTCCGAGAGGCAGGGCAGACAGCAGCGCAGCTCCTGAGTCCTTGGGGCTGAATGCTTTGGGCTAGAGGAGGGGCAGGCACAGCAGTCCTGAGAGGGGACCAGCCTGCGGTGGGGGAGGAGCGTGAGCTGCTCAGCCCAGCTGGAGCTCAACGCCTTAGGAGAGTGGGGGCGCCAGGTGAGAGGAGTTAGAGTTGAGGTCACGTGGGGCCTCCTCTGCATCAGTAAAGAGTTTGCCTTTTATTCTTGGTGGGATGCGAAGCCAATGGAGGTCCCAGGAGCAGGGCTGTGGTGTGACGTGATCTGTGTTTTGGGAAGATCGTGTTGCTGGTCTGCAGAGAACAAACGTAGGCCAGGACTGAAGGCAAATCATTCTCGCAGTCGGCCAAGCGAGGGAGGTGGTGGATGGGCCTTCACGAGTTGCTGGGAGAGTCTGGTTCTCACCTGTCGCCAGGTAAGCACCTCCTTTCCTTCCCCAAGACTGTAAAGCCCATGGTTTCCCAGCTGAAGGGCAGCAGTGAAGGCTGTGTGACGTGCTGGGGGAGTGGGGAAGGAAGAGCCTGCAAGACTTTCTGGTAGACTAGATGCAGAGTGGAGAGAAAAAGGAATCAAGGATGAAAAGGGTTGGGGCCTGACACAGGATATGCTGGGGGTTCCGTTGAGGGAGAAGTGCTAGCAGAGAAGCCCCCAGGAAAGAACAAAATCGGGGGCTGTCTTAGGCCAGGAGCAGGCTCTGAAGCCAAGATTTGGGTGCAAGGGATTTACGACAGGAACACGCCAGGAGGCTGATGAGTCAGCAAAGCAGGGTGAGGCGGAGCGGGGTGAGCCGGCCAGCCATGCTCGCGGCCCCAGGCCCTGCTCCGGTGGGTGCTCTGCAGCCTAAGGGACCTCTGAGGGTGCCCTGCCCTGAGGCACTTTGGGCTTGGCTGGACGCTGGGGTCAGGGCGGGGAAGGACCCTGGGCCCGTCAGCTGGAGGAGCCCAAGGGCAGGGTGCTCAGGTGCAGCCCCTCGGAGCCAAAGCACAGGGCAGCGGGGGTGGGCAGGGGGCGGCTACAGGGCTCCAGGGTCCCGGGTGGAGCACAGGCCATGGCGCGCCGTGTCCCCTGCAGAGACCAACGTTGGGATGCCTGCAGAAGCGTGTTCGTGAGCAAAGCAAATGGAGGCAACCGAATGGATGTCCTGAGTAAGGAGGGAGGTTGGGTAAAGATACAGAGAAAAGATAGCCGCTTTGAGTCGAACAGGTGGCACTCAGAGCTGCTGGCCCGGACTTGCTCGGGTTGGGGGTGACTGCAGGGAGGGGAGAGAAGCACAACCCCGGTGTGGTCGGCCCGCCCCAGCTTGAACAATCTTCATTTATTTGAAGTCGGGCTCTCAGGGCCCAGCATCTGTGACAGAGCTTTGTAGGGCTGTTATTTCCATTTGTCCAGAGTTCAACCTTATGTGGATCTGGGTCTGCATCTGTTCTCTGCCCTCCACGTTGTCACAGGAAAAGGTAAACGCAACACCTTTTTGTTTTTTTCTCTCTCTAAATGCTAAAGCATCATAAAAGTTGCATCAATTTTTATTATCAGTCGTTTTAGTCCAAAGACATGCAAATACAGCACTGAGACCCCATGGCGTCACAGAATTTCTTCGTTAGTTATATATTTCCCATAGAAAATGAATTTGAAGTCATTCTAAATAGACAAAATCCAAACAGATTCCAAACCTTTGAAGACAGGCCAGCACTTACTAAATCAAAACAAACAGTCCTAGGCCAGTGAAAGTCCAGAAGAGTTGAATTTATTTTTAAAGGGATTAACTCTTAAACGTCCTCTTCTTACAGATACATATATATATATAATCCTTTTACATCTCTATGCATTGCCATATAGCTGCAGATCTGCAGCTCTCAGGTTTGAAAGAGAATTAACAGAGTCTTTAGGCCCAACTTTTAATGCTCACATGGTCCCCACAAGGGGTCAACCAGCCTTTACTTGAATCCGCCTTATTGTAGGAAATGTGGAACTTCCTAAAGCCATGCTTTCCACATCAGAGTGATAGGAAATCCTTTATTATAGGTAAGCCTGGTGTCTCCTTTCCTTGTCGGAGCAGCCTTTCGGGGAGCTGACTGCAGAGCTCTAATCTGCTTTTTAATTTTCCTTTTGCCCCTACCTCCTCAGCAGCGCAGAGTCATGGCAATGACAGGTGTGGCCAGCTGCAGCGGGCAGTTAGTTAATTCCCATGACCCTGCTCTAGGCCCTTTGTGCATATTTGCAATCTTAATCCTCACAATGACTCTATAAACTTGACACCTCATCCCTTCTACAAATGAGGAAATGAGACTCAGAGATGTGAAGACACTTGTCCAAGGTCATTGAGCTGGTAGGTGGTGGAGACAGGATTCAAACCCTGAAATCTGGAGCCCGAGTCCATCCCCAGCATGCGATGTGCTCCCCGGAGGCCGGTCTGTGACTGCCCTTGAACTGCTTCCCCTGCCCTCGTTCGCCTAAAGCCACGGAGAACTTTGCCTCCCAGAAGATACAGCCACTTCTGGTGGTCATTTTGTGCTTGGCGTCAAATGGACTTAAGCCCTTGCTTTCAGGATGTGGAATTTATACGGCAGCTTAGTCTCCAGGCTAGAAACTGATGAAATCCTATTACTCTCCCCTCTGCTAATTTGATTTGGTATGTTCTCTTTGTGGAAGGCACCAGCACCCCATAAATCTGGCAGGCCTCACACTGCATTGCTTTTATTATTACTGTAGTACAGAGTTTCAGTAACTTGGATTTAGGATTACAGAAATAACTGCCAGAAAAATTTACAGCAGACTGCTGTCCCCACGTTTTAATGGCTTGGCTTGTTGCACAGTTTCTTTTAAAAATCTTAACACTTATCTCTTGACTTCAGTTTAAAAATATAATTTTTGTTCTCTCTGTCTATAAGAACTGCTTGTATTCTGGGACAATTAAAGCAGTTCTTTCTTTTTTTCATTTTTATATCTTCAGCATGGAATTGGAATGTGTGCATAATGGAACATTTCCTAGGGTAGTCGATAGCAATTAGGTATTACTCTTTATTTGCTGCATTTTAATATTGTAAGTTTAAAAAATATACTTTGAGGACACATAGTGTCACCTCAGGTAAAACCCAAATGCAATAGGAATGCTTGTAATGCGACTGTTAATTAATTTTGAGAAAAAGCAGAGCATTTTCATTATTAAGCAGGAAAGGACATCTAATATTTTTAAAGGACAAAGATAATTACTGAGTATATGCTTAGAATTTTACTTTTAGCTAGCAGCACGATGCGTAAGGTAATTACCAAAACTGATTAATTTTCTCAGATTATTAATAATGGAAATAACCAGGATCTTGTAAAATGCCACTTAGAATACTAAGTGGCTTATTCGTATTATCTCATTAAACTGTCTGAACCACCTTATAAGATGATTAAATGTTATAATCTGAAGCAACACGAAATACAGTGCATTACCTTAGATTCCCCCAAACACAAACGCCCTGCGCTGCATCGTGAATTAAATCCGCACATACCATCTCTGTTCCTGGATCTACCTTTCCTGCTCCTCCTTTACTGTGCTGGGAACACTTGGGTGAGCTCGTGGAGGCAGGAAGAGGGTTTTCTGGATATTTCACAGATACTTTCCTTATAGCTGTGGGTATTCGCAGGGCGGGACGTGAGCTACTTCGTGCAGTTATTTAAGAGGCGTACGGGAGGAGGATGAGAGGATGGTGTCTGTCCCCGCGCCTGCACTGGTGTGGCCCGGGCTTGCATGTTGGCGGACGGGCCCAGGGATGGCTCAGTCTCTGCCTGGAGCTCTTCACGGGCTGCGGCCTGGAGACTGCCCCAGCAGAGCCGAGGAGCCCGAGTGACGGGCCCTGTCCCGATGCCGTCTTCAGTATGAAATGAAGGGACTTGAATGAAAACTTCTGATGAAGGTTATCTTGTAAAGACCTGAGCTTTTCACGCACTTTCTCACTGACTCATAAAAAGGAGGAAGGAAATCAAGTGTGATCTGAAGGTGTGGGACTTACTAGATACCCGAGTGAAGATTTTAGTGATTGGTGAGATATGAAGTCTGGAGTTAGAGACGTCAGGACCAGATTAAACGGTTAAATACATAACCGTAAATGCCGTTTTCTTTTGAACGTGCAAATCTTTGTTCAGGTTAATAGAGCAAGGCTCCAAAGCATGAATTCTTACTTCTGGAAGGTCTGAGTCAGGAACTTGGCCAAAGGGATGTTAGCTTTTTCTATAATATTTGAACAATGTAAACTGAGAGTGTTTTCATCATTGATACGTGCAATTGGAAACTTATAATAAAGCTTTAAGGAGGAAAAATGTTCTGAATCAGCCGCAGTGCGCGGGCCGCGTCTGCTGAAGCAGCCTGTGGGTGCCATGTCAGAGGGAAGCGGCCTCGGACGGGGGCGAGGGGCCGCCCTGGCTGCCCGGGACCCGCGGGGTGGGAGGCAGGCTCACGAGACGCCGGGGCTGAGATTCAGGGACAAACGGCCTCAAACCACACAGGTGAGGCTGTTAAAACCAGAATGGCGACTTAGTGATAGAAAACAAGGGACGGTTGTGGTAGGTACTGGAATCCTGAAGAGCAAATGCAGGTGAGGCGATTATTCAGCGAGCTGTGCATCAGAGCAAGGGGGGTGAACTGAAGTAACTGCTAAAAGCCGTGTTCCAGTGGGCGAGCCCTTGAATCCATGGATGTAAAGCTCCCTGCACCCTCCTGCTCTAATCCTGGGCCCCTGCGTTCGTTCCAGCCCTAAACTCGGGCCCATCAGCTGAAATCCAGCTCTTCCCTGGGCGGTCCCTGGACCCACATGGCCAAGGTCAAAACCAGCTCTTTTCACAATTCCATAGCTAACCAGCCACTCCTCCCTCACGGCGCGTGTGAGATGCAGCAGCAGATTGAACCAGGCTTTCCTGAAGATGCGCAAAGACAGAGAATGGCCTTTAAGGGTAAACTGGGATTATTCCACCTGGGATCACTGTGTGCTGCATTTAAAGATTTATCTCCTGGGGGAGTCCTATTTAGCTTTTTTTGAGTTGTTAGGGAAGGTCTCACGGCAATCCCTCCTGAGTTCTCGATAATATTTTAACTGGTCTTACGCCCTATCATCTGTTCACTCTGAGTTACCCACAGGCTCCCTGGTGATTGTTCTAAAACGCGTGTATTCTTCTCTCCTATCCGCCTTAAAATCTCTCAGAGGCTTTGCGCTGCCCACCCGGCAACACGCATCTCAGGCAGAGCGGCGGCTGAGGCCGGGCGTCTGCGCACCGAGTCTCCCCGGGTTTCCGCTGCTGCCTTCCCCACCGCCTCCCCGGCCCTGCGTCCCACCTGCACCGGGCACTGGAGGCACTCTCAAACACCTGGGACTTCCTCCGGGAGAACTCGGAACGGACGTTCCCACTGTCTGGACTGCCTCGGGCTGGAACATCCCGCCCCCACACACGACTGCTCGCATGTGCCGGTCACTTACCTCCTCTGTGAGCTGTTACTCCATGGCTCCTCCTCCCAGCGCCCCCTTTACCGGGCTCTTCCCAGCACCCTCGGTCCCTCCTCTCCGTACCGCTCACCCAGCCCCCTGGGTCTGGCCTGCTGCTGACCGCCGGGGTGCACGGGCCGGAGGCGAGAAGGTGGGGGAGAGAGCCGCGGCCCTCTGCTCTAGGCCGGCTGCCCCGCGCGGACAGGCAAGGCCTTCTGTCCCGTCACGTAGCGTCGCCTGCTGCAGCTTTCCTCGCTACCCTCACGGCTCCCTCGTGTCCCTCCGGCCCCGAGCTAACAAGGTCCTGCTGTCGCCGGTTCCCAGGGCTTCAGCATCATTTCACAGTCCCTGCGCCAACCTCTGGTCTCGTCATTGAGGCTCCTTCCTGTTAACCCGAGGAGGGACGCGCACCTCCTGCCCGATGAGCTGCCTCCTCGAGCCCGTTCTGTGGAGCCCCATGGAGATGTTGCATCCCAGTGTCCACCTCCGGGTCATGTTTCTTCAGTGTCTACCTCCGGGTCATGTTTCTTCACAGCGTCTACCTCCGGGTCCTGTTTCATCCCAGCGTCTACCTCCGGGTCCTGTTTCATCCCAGCGTCTACCTCCGGGTCCCGTCTCATCCCAGCGTCCACCTCCGGGTCATGGTTCATCCCAGCGTCTACCTCCGGGTCATGGTTCATCACAGTGTCTACCTCCGGGTCATGTTTTATCACAGTCTCTACCTCTGGGGTCGTCTTTGAGTTTTTTTACCTCATATGCCCATGTGAAATCCATCTTCTGTTGGCTTTAAACTGAAAAATACACGGTTCTCATCGTTCCCGGCTACCTCTGTGGCGCCCACTGGAGAGCCAGCAGGTGCGGCCTCCCTTGGCTCGGCGCCCTCCGGTGGCGTCCGTGTTTAGGTGCTTGTGAGGGGACTCTGACCACGTGAGTCTTTAGATGCGTTTTTTTTAAAGTTCAACTTAATTAGCATGAAAAATCAGCATGATTATTGCTGTCAACACCTCAGAAGTATTCAGCGCTTGTGAAAACCCGTATTTACTATTCTAAATGAACAGATTTATAGAGCGACACCGAGAGCTGTGGGTTGGGTAATAACGTTATGGACGTGGAATGCATTCAGGAGCATTTAAAAATCGATTGTTTCTGTGAATTATACTTTGCCATTGTCCGATCATCTGTTTTCAGCTCATATAGTGTCCTAGTGTTTACCAGACCCTGGCACGGGTGTTAACCCGCCCTGCTGGCGGCTCGCTTCGTTTCCATTATTCCGCTCCGGGCCGCTGGCCTGACCCTGATATCGGCGACCATGGCCTGTGTCCAGCTGAAATGGCGACTCCTCCAGAAGCGAGGTGGCCACCTGGCTGCCCGTGACCTGGACAGGTGAGACTCACGCGGTCCGGGCCGGGCCTCTGCGAAACGCGTCATTTACTGGGAGAAGGAAACGAGAGACAGTCCAGCTGAGACAAGGCCTTAGCGCCTGCCTCCTCCCGACGGCGGGTGCCCGTGCCCGCGAGGACAGGAACGCACGGGGGTGCCCGCGGGGACAGGAACGCACGGGGGGTGCCCGCGAGGACAGGAACACACGGGGGTGCCCGCGAGGACAGGAACACACGGGGGGTGCCCGCGAGGACAGGAACGCACGGCGGGTGCCCGCGAGGACAGGAACACACGGGGGTGCCCGCGAGGACAGGAACGCACGGGGGTGCCCGTGCCCGCGAGGACAGGAACGCACGGGGGCTGCGCAGGAGAAGGCCCGGGAGCCCGAGCCACCCCCGCCCCCTCGCCGGCTGTTGCGCCAGCCTGGGGTGCCGCCCTCCTGCAGCGCGCCGTGAACTCAGACACTGCACTGTGTCGGAGGAAGTAAGTACAAAAAGAATGACAATGCGGCAGAGAGCACGGAATACAAAACAGAAATAAATTGACAGCACCACCAAAATATACAGATAAGAGTGACAAAAAAGGAACGGCATTTCGAAGGTTCATAAAATGAAAGGACTGTAAGTAGAAAATCATCAAAAACATAGTGAAAAGGAAAAAGCAAACATCACTTTTTAAATCAAGTACCCGGAGCTAAATACCATTAGTATTTTGTGGTAACTGTAACTGCATAGAGTTTTACCCCCCCACACACATGCACACACCTACAAATCCTTGCATGTATACAAAGTTTTATATAAACGTAATCATATCATGCGTGTTATTTCTAAAACTTGTGAACACATTTTGCTCTGCTCTTCTCTCCCTCAGTGCTAAGAAGCTAATGTTAAAATCATCTGGCATGTTTTTTTTTCCTTAAGGTCATGTAGTCATTTACGTACTCTATACATACATGATACATATATTAATAATTGTGTTATGGCTAGAGAATACTTATATACACATTTATTGATATTTTATTTTCATACCTATACTTTTATATGATGTAATGGAATTTCTCCAAATCAGTTTAGCAAAAGTTTAACTCATTCTTTTTCATTGCAGCATACTAATCTACAGTATTTTTTCCTTTGATGATCATTTTTAATTTAAAATTTTGTAGATATAATTGTAAATTTCCATGTGAAAAAATATGAGACCTCATGCACACTTTGTCCAGTTTCTATTAATCATATTTTATATTTTAAAAATACTAATTTATAGAACTATAGTAGAGTTTCAAAGCCAGCATAATGACACTGAGGCAATCCACCAATCTCATTGCGATTCCTTCTGTTTCCTTTGTATTCACTAGTGTCTGTGTGTGTCTGTGTGTGCCCCAACTACACAATTACACCACATACGTGGCTTCATGTACCCGTCACGAGCACAGGGAAGGCTCAGCACAGCTCCACTGCCTGTTAGAGCCCCACCAACCTGCCCTCTCCCCACCCCTTCTCTGCCCCTGGGAACCACTGATCTCTCCTCCGTTTATATGAAATTGTCCTTTAATATCAAATCCTGTAGTACACAGCCTTTGGGATAGTGGTTTCTACTTGCCCAAATTCTCTTGAGGTTCATCCAGGTTCTTACAGACTCAGTCGCTCTTTCCTTCTTCCTTCTGGGTAGCATTTCAGATTCAGGTAGGCAGGCCCCAAAGTGAGAATATCCATCCTCACAGAGGGACATCTGGGCTGATTCCAGCTCTGGGCTATAAAATAAAGCTGCACTGGACACTTGTGCACAGGTTTTTAAATTAACTTAAACTTTCCTTCCTTCACGATAAATGCCTAGGAGTGCACTTGCTGGGTCATGTGATAAGTGTGCGTTTAGTGTTATAAGGAGTCACCAAAATGCTCCCAGGGTGGCTGCACTATTCTACATTCCAACTGGCATTATATGAGTGTTCCAGTATTTCTTCATATTTGCCAGCATTTGGTGTTCTATTTTTTTTAATCATAGCCATTCTGATAGACATTAGTGATATCCTGTTATGATTTAATTAGCATTTCCCTACCAGCTAATAGTGTGGAATATTCTTTCATGTGGTTATATGTCATCTGTATATCATGTTTCCTTCATGTCTCTGTGTGTCTTTGAACACATTCTAACTAGATGGCTCTGTTTGTTTGTTTTACTGTTGAGCTTTGAGACTTCTTTATATATACTAGATATTAGTCTTTTATCAGATATCTGGTTTACAAACATTTCACCCCAGTTTGTAAGCTGTCTTCATATCTTCTGAAAAGGATTCACAAACCAAAACTTGCTAATTTTGATGACATCTAACTTATCAATTTTCTTTTTATGAATTTTATTTTGGTCAAACCTGAGAATGTTTGTGGAGACCCTATGTCCCTAAGATTCTCTCCTGATGTATTTTTTTCCCCAAACAGCTTCATAGTTTTACATTTAGGTTCATGATCTATCTTGAGGTAATTTTTGTATAATGTGTGAGACTTATGCTGACATGCAATTTTTTTTGGCTTATGGATGTCCAATTGCTAATGTGCCATTTGTTAAAAAGGTGATCCTTCCAGAAATAGACCCGTTCAGATACAGTCTACTGATCTTTGTCAAAGGAGCAAAGGTAATTCAATGGAGAAAACACAGTCTTTTTAATGAATAGTATTGGAATAACTGGCAATTTGCATACAAAAAAATGAATCTAGGCACATCTCTTACACTTTTCACAAACATTAACTCAAAATGGATCATAAGCCTAAATGTAAATTGCAAAACTATGCAACCCGTAGACATAGCAGTATAAAAAAATCTAGGTGACCTTGTGTTCACTGATGATTTTTTAGATACAGCACCAAAAGCATGATCCACGAAAGGAAAAATTAATAAGCTGAACTTCATTCACACTAAAAATTTCTGCTCTGTAAAAAACACTGTTAAGAGATTGAAAACAAAAGCCACAAACTGAGAGAAAATTATTTGCAAAACAGGCATCTGATAAAGGACTTATATCCAAAAGAAACCAATGAATTCCTAAATTTTAACAATAAAGAACTTGATGACCCAATTAATAAATAGGGAAAAGATCTGAATAGAGACCTCCCCAAAGACAAGATAGAGAGATATGAAAAGATGCTCAGCATCATACAGCAGTTGGTAATTGCAAATTACACTAAGGAGATGCCACAGTGCGCCTATTAGAAAGGTTAAAATCTGAAACACTGAAGGTGTCCACAGCTGGTCAGGATGTGGGATGACAGGAGATAGCATTCATTGCTGGGGGAACATAAAATGGCCCAGCCACTTCGAAGGCAATCTGACAATTTTTTACAAAACTAAACGTGGGCGTGGCACATGACCCAGCCATCACCCTCCTAGGTATTTACCCACATGCAATGAAGACTTATCCCTGCCCAAGTACCTGTACATGAATGCGTATCGAAGCTTTAGCCATATCGTTGCCCAAAACGGAAAGACCAGGATGTCCTTCATGAGTGATGGATGGACAGATGGTGGAGCAGCCGCAGGAAGGGCACAGCTCAGTGATAGGAAATGAGCTATCGAGCTCTAAGACGTGGAGAAAACTCAAATGCACATTGCCACACAAAAGAAGCCAGTGTGGAAAAGCTATGTGTGGTCATATTCCAACTGCATGACATTCTGGAAAAGGCAAAATTATAGAGACGGTAAAAAATGTGAGCTGTTGCCAGGGATTCAGGGGCGGGGGAAGAAATGGATAAGTGGAGCCCAGGCATTTTCAGGGCAGGAAAACCATTCTGCAATAGTGCTTGCGTGACGTCTCACACTTGTCAAAGACCATGAAATTGTACAGCACAAAATGAGACCTCTGATGTCATGTATAGACTTAGGCTAATAATCATGGGTTACTATTTGTTTCTCAAGTATAACAAATGTGCCACACTAATGCAGGATGATAATAATAAAACAAACTTTGTATGTATGCGTGCGTGAGGTATATATGGGAACTCTACTTTCTGCACAAGTTTTTGCAAACCTCAAACTTCTCTAAGAAATAGTTTATTAAAAATAAAAGTTCTTCTTTTTCTTCCATTGGGTTGCTTCTGCATTTTTGTTAAAATCACGTGAGCTTATTTATGAGGGTCTATTTCTATTTCTCAGTTCTGGTCCATTGATTTTTTTTTCACCAATACCTTGGTTACTGAAGCTATAGAGTCAGTTTTGAAATGTGGAAACAGATTCCTCCCCCTTTTGTCTTCTTCTGCAAAGTAGTTTTAGCTATTACAGTTCCTCTTGCATTTCCATTTAAATTTTCAAAAAATCTTGGGAAAGCCTACAAAAAATCTTGCTGGAATTTTAATAAATATTCTGTTAAACATATAGCTCAATTAAGGAAGAATTGACATTGTAATTGTGCTGAGTCTTGCAATTTATTAACACAGTTTGTCTATTTATTTACATCATCTTTGATTTCTTTCATCAGCATTTTGTAATTTTCAGCATTCAGATCCTCTCTACATTTTCTAACAAGCATACCTAAATACTTTGGGTTTTTTGGAGCTATTGTGAATGGTGCTGTGTTTAATTTCAGTTTCTGCATGGTCATTCTAGTATATAGAAATTCAATTGATTTCAGCATGTCTCTATGATATTTTGATTGCAGGTAATCTTGGCAGGCTTTTTTATATTTTGATGATATTATTATTTTCAAAATAATTTGAGAAGATAGCCTGTTTTTTGAACAATTTGTTCACATTGAAACTTAGAAAGCAATTCACCTGTATTTGACGTTGAGGAGGGATAAATTACAGAGTAGCTATGCTATTTCAGACAAAGAATTTGCAAGTCCTAGTTATCTGGTATGTAATATTTGCTTAATAAGTCTTACTTTTATTACCATTCATATTTTCCAGGCTTATTGATATGTGTCTACATTAAAATATTCAAATTTGTATAGCACTTTAAAGCACAAAAATCCATTCTCATCTATGTCACTCTTTTGAGAATGAAACCACATCAGTATATAAGCAGTTAACCAGATATCTGGATTTTACTTGTAAGATAGGATGTTTGTAAAAATAGGTTTTGGCGTTAGTTTTCTAAAACATCTTACTGGATTAATGCACAATGCTTAAATTCTTTTTTTTTTTTTTTTTGCGTTTTCTTGCTAGATTTATAGCCAAAACATATAAAATGAAATGGGGGTTTATTGCCTGCCCCACTCATCAAAGTTATTTTTAGTCGCCCAAGTCCACATCATTTGAGCTGTTTTCAAATGTGCACAGATGCCTGCAGGATTATAGAAAAAAGCATGAAATAAATAGAGAAAGAGTTGTATCAAAGGTAATTTACAGATGATTAGAAGTCTTCCAAAGGAAGTGTGCGTGAGTGAGAGCAAGCCTGTGCATGTTAGCAAATGGACATCGTCCTTGCGAGGCTTTCACTCAGGGTGTGAATTTGAAGCTGGCTCTGTGTTCTCTTCATTCTTCCTAAACTTGAAATCTGAAGGGGTGGTTTGGTGTGTGGAAGCATTGCCTCAATAAACATTTTGGAATTCAAATTAAGAATAAGACCCTTGGGCTAGGGATGGAGCTGTTAGGACCCTTTGGCTAGGGATGGAGCTGTTAGGACCCTTTGGCTAGGGATGGAACTGTTAGGACCCTTGGGCTAGGGATGGAGCTGTTAGGACCCTTGGGCTAGGGATGGAACTGTTAGGACCCTTGGGCTAGGGATGGAGCTGCTAGTACCCTTAGACTATGGGATGGAATTTTTAGGATCCTTGGACTTTAAGATGGAGCTTTTAGGACCCTTGGACTGTCAGATAAAGCTGTTAGGAACCTTGGACTGTAGGATGGATTTGTTAGGACCCTTGGACTATGGGATGGAGCTTTTAGGACACTTAGACTATGGGATGGAGCTGTCAGGATGCTTGGACTGTAGGATTGAGATGTTAGGTCCCTTGGACTATGGGATGGAGCTGTTAGGACCCTTGGACCACAGGATGAAGCTGACCCAGACAAGGCAGGAGTGGAGAAGGACAGAGTGAGTCCTTGGAGACCTCAGAGGCCTCCTAAATGAAGCCTCTTCTGAAGCAACTATTCCAAGTGAGGCCAGTTTTCTGTTCCTTGCAACTGACAGCACTCTTACTAATATAACCAAAGCTTCAATAGTGAGCAAAAGCACATATTGCTCAGTCTAGAAATGAGTTAAGAGAACTCCTTGTGTCTTGCATGCTCTACTTCCTGGAAATCTATTTCAGATTGCATGGACGTTTTAACTTCTATGTGAGTGTTAACTTTAGGACTTATTAAAATACTCAGAATTTTTTTCTATGTGATGTGTTTTCAACTCAGGTTTCCCCAATTCTATCCTGATTCAATCGATTTTCAATAATCAAGAGGTAAGATTATCACTTTCAAATTGTATATTGATCTGAAACCATTTGAGATAGTGAGTCTACTATACTAGTTATCTCTTACCAGGTATGCCACAGGGTTTTCACTACCAAACATTACTTCCACAAATCGCTATTATCATGAACATAGTATATCCTGATTACCTGTAATCATAGACAGATTTTCCCTCAAAATACATCCATACACATATGTTTAAAAATCAACGGAAAGTAATCTTTCCAAAATGCACTTAATCTATTTCATAATTTGAAAATATTCCAAATTATAAACAGCTGCTAACATTACATGGTTGGAGTTACCAGATACAGCAATAGCTCTTTGAGTTTGAGAAACTAAAACTAATTCACAGGAATATATGTAAACTTTTTCTGTAGTTATAGTTAACGATAAGGCTCTGTGTTGATCAATTTCTTAATCTATAAAAAACAGATATGTACCAGGCTTATTTAAAAATTACTGGAAAAGTAATATGTGATTGTACTTTGCAAACTATAAAGTGCTGCTGAATGAAAGATAGCAATTCCAAGTTATGAGTTTCTTACTTCACAATTAAAAATATTCTATAGAAGATCGTTTACTGTTTAAAATACAAAATGCAAAATCTCAACCTATAAAATTTGAATTGATCTCAGATTCATATGTGTGTGTTTTGTAATATGGCTATGAAATATGTAGCCAGTTCCCATATATGCGTTTAAACTTAAAATCTTCATGAGGGCTAGCTTTTCTGAACCCTTTGGTAAACATTTTCCCTGGAGAATCTCATTACTCCTCAGGTAAAGCCTGAAGGGAAGTGTTAAGAAATTAAATCTTTGAGGGGCTATGTCACCTGTGTAAAATCCCAAGTTAGTCCACAAGTTACAGCTGCACTTTGGGCTGTCCATGCCACGCTCCGTCCCCAGCCGTTTTTGTCCCTCCTGTGGGCCTGGACCCTCGCCCACATGGGAAGCCACGCGCCACCCCTCCCCAACCCTGCCGGAGCTCCTGCCAGAGGCTGGCAGTGAGAACAGGTCAGGATCTGTAGAGGAAGGGCATCTTATTCTTTCCTGTTTCTATGGCAGCCTACACGAATACCTTGGATTGCGTTCAGGGACGCAGATGTGATAAAGGGTGAGAACAGAACCTGCAGGAGGGGAGCAGAAGCAGCCTGTCCCACCCCCAGCCCAGACATGGCCCAGAAATATGAGGCACACCTCCGCGTGCGTCCCGATTGGAGGCAGGGAAGTGGAGTTCTCACATCCCCTACGGGTTAGTTACTAGCTGGGGCTTCCCTGGGAGACTTAAACTCCAGAGTTATGCTGCCAGCTTCAGAAACAAACCGCGGGGAAGGACAGGGGCTCAGAGGAATGGTAAAACGAAATCCAGGGCGCCTGGTGAAGACCTGAAAGTACCTGCTACAATCGACTACCATAAAAGATGGGGAGGTGTTTCACATATCCTTAACCGGTTTAGATAGCACTGATGATCAAACTAACTCGGTGGGAATGTTTTGTTATTTCAAAATAAAAAATCTTAACAACTTTAAAAATATTGTAACTATATCAGCATCATTAATGACTGCGAAAACCACTTGTTTAAATATAAAAGTTCCTCTGTTTTTGTTTAAAAATTAAAGTGCTATCAAATTTCATGTGATACTTGGCTTGTGCCTGATTCATCACCTGTTAGTGGATTTAAATAAATCACATTTGTATTGAGGCTCCAGGCTCTTCCTTACGGACTGAGCATGTGCAGGCAGCCGCCCTCCCAACTCCCCGGGCACCCTAAGCGTGCTCTGTAAAGCCACCCGACTCTCCTGCATCCCAACAGACGTGGCTTTTAGCAAAGGGGTCCAGAGGCGGAGGGTGGGGGGAGGTGACAAGCCACATCACCAGAGCCCAGTCTCCACCTGGGGCTTTGCTGTGACCCCCTCACTGTGCATGGACCCCCCATAGAACACTACCAGTGCTGGCTGGGAACACAGTCCTCTCTGGACGCCCACCAGGAAGGCCCCAGGGAGAGCCGCTGGCCAGGCCTGGCCGTCCCCCAGCTCTCCTTTCCAGGCAGCCCAGCTCTCTGGCTCAGGCAGTACCACCTACTGCCCTAGAAAACCAAAGGCTGCTTTAAGGTTCTGCTCATTTGTCTCTGAACTTATGTGACAGTTGCCATGTGCCACACTGCAATAAATGTACATTTCTGGCCATTTGTATTTTACTTAAAATCATATATTTGGGGAACTTGTCACATTATCATTGCTAACAGTAAATGTCAATGTCTGCATGCATTGAATATTGTTAATATTGAAAATTATTAATAATTACAATGCATGAAGGTAGGTTTCCTTACTCTAGGTTTACAGATGGGGGAATTTAGGAACGGAGAAATTTAGTAACTTGCCTATTTCCTGGCAAAACAGAGATTCCAAATCGTTTTCCATTCTGTCTGACTCCATATGCTTCTCCTACTCTTGGAGTATGAGAATGAGAATTCCAGTTAATGTGCATATGGGCGTGTTCGTGTTTCTGCATGTGTAAAACCTGCAAGGTTAAAAGAAAATGACACTATTTTTACCTCCACCTTTTGTGTGGAAGAAAGGATTAAAAGTGGACTTTAAATATCTCTTCACTCTTTCAGCTTCAGAGTGCCTTCTTGAGCAAAATTAGGGAGATTGGTAGACAAGTTTTTAAAAGAATAGCGTGAACTATTTGTCAATTTGAGGACAAAGCAGATCAGAGTGGAAGAAATAGGTGGCACTGAATTTAAGCAGACAGATTTAAATATTCCGTAAATATTTTTTAACTTATTTGCCTTGCTTAAGGCTTGGATGAATATGAAAGCGAGCGTAAATCACAAAGAACTTGCTGGAAGGTAAAAAATGTGAGAGTGAAGATATAATTTGGGGAAAAAAGAGCAGCAAATGGAAAAAATGATTGTTTTTTAAGTGAAAGAAATACAATCCTCCTAAATGTAGAAGTGTTTGTTTCTATAAAGAGGAAAACAACATAAGGAACAAATTACTACTTTGGTGGAAAAACTCACTGTTTACAGAGAAACCTGATTAACTTAAGAAATGGAGCTTTTGCCTTATTGAGAAACTGGATTGACAACTGAACTAAAAGCTGAGAAGACAGAGCGGTGGTCCACACGATGGGGTAAACAAAGCAAGTTCAGTAAATGAAGGAAGGAATAGCTCCATTACGCATGTTCTCTCTAAACTACATAAACTAACAGATTTTTATTAACAAGGATTTAAGCACCGCAGTGTCTTACTCAGTTAATCCCCAGGGTTTAAGAGAACTATGGGGCAAAGCCAAGGCTTTCAGTGGAGTGGCGAGTTTATGAGGACCTAGCTTCAAATTCTAAAAAGTTTATAATCTCAGAGTCTAAATCCTGGGTAAGTAGCTAGAAATGGATAATTAATAAGATACATTTTAGAGCAATAAAGATTATATTAGTTAGTTTCCTTTGAACAATAAAATCAAATAATTATCATAAGACATTATTTTGACTTCATTTTATCAAATTTCAGATTTGTATCCTGGCTGAGCCATACTTCATATGGACTGAGAAAACAGATTTTTTGAGAGAGAAACAGGAAGCCATATATTCTTTTCCAAATACTACAGTAATGCTTCATTTTACTATTTAGTTCAGATGTGTCTGAAAGCATACTCTCATCTAATGTTAATTAAAAATTAAAGTATACTGAAAATGCCTAGCACTATTACAAGAATATTTTAATTTTTCATTTGGATCCCAAATTGCCATCACCCCTATCTCCTCTTCAAAAGGATTTGGTTTTATTAGTGCCAAATGTAAAGACATTGCATAATCTGCCTAATGAAAAAGCTGGAAACCTCCAGATTTTCTAATTTCTTCTAAATGTGATTATAAATTTGAGTTATAAGCTCATTGGAACACAAGAAATATTATTCAGCAGGCCATATAGCCGAAAATCATGGATTCACACATCACCAATACTTAGCTTAATGTTTTTAAACTCCAGTTCAAATAAGCTTAAAATGTTATTTAAAGCCATATTTTCCAAAGACTTACGTTGGCTCTACAATCATAGGATTACTGTCAAGGTTATTTAGCCATCTCCCTTCCCCTAGACTAGACCAGATATTTAATCATATGACAAGAGGAGAAGCAATCCAAACAGTAGGCTTCTTTTAATGGAGAAATTCAAACTTATATATATGTTTGGTTTTCTTTTGGCATGGGCAGGCGTCAGAAATCGAACCCAGGTCTCCGGCATGGTAGGTGAGAACTCTGCCACTGTGCCACCATTGCACCCCCGGTACTTTCTTTCATTGTGCCACATATGATTGGAAAATTATCTGCATGGCTTTTAGGCTATTAACTAAAGTGGCTACTGGAGGTTTGGGCAACCTGCATGTACCATACATGCCTTCTGATTTTTCTATTTTCTCTCCTAACATTAACCTAATATGCTCCTTATACAATAGGTATGTAAAAACAGAAGTTCACTTCACCTTGGTACTTGCTTCTCTTCATGAAGTGGCCAGGATAGAGCAGGTTCCATTTCCCTTCGGCTGGCAGTGGGCTCTTCTGAGAGGGAAAAATGAATTTCTTGCCTTCTTTAACCCATAATCTACTGGGTTTCTTGTGCTACACTTGGCCGAAGAAGGTGGTAGGTAGCTTTGTTATTCTGGGTCCCGTGGTGCTCCAGAGACACTGTCACAGGCGGGATTTACGCCAGTTGCTGGCAGCACAGCCCCCACGGATACAGGAGGAGACACTCTGTTCCACGCTTTCTGTTCCCAGCGCTGTCAGTCCCCTCAGCAAGACCATAGAATGTGCAACCCAAGTGGCTGTAGCTCTTTCACAGTTGTAGTTAGATGTTGTGGGAACTAGAATGGGAGCTAGGCATGAAAAGGAGACTTCATTTCATTTGTCAGGTGTTTGGTGAGAGCCTTCTGTGTGCATGAGGCTGTGTCTGCCATTCTCTATAATCAAACAATGGATATAATTTGGTTCTTTTTCTATGAATCATTACGTATGGGAGACAGAACTTGAAAACAAACAGCTAAATACAAGGCTGGGTCTGAGAAGGCCCTGTGAGAATGGTCAGAATTCAGAGGGAGAAAGTGACTGTGCCCTGGGCACAGCAGGGAGCAAGGAGGCGGCACTCTCCTCCAAGTCTCCAGCAGGTGCCTGACAGCGGGGTGACGGCGTCTCCATAAAAGCAAACGTGCAGATGTGAGCCATCAGGCAATCCTATGGGCTGATGATCAGACATGTGTCCAGAGTAGCAGGAAAGGCCTGCATGAGAAATTTTATTCTTTACTCATCTGATTCTCAAAGTATGCCTGAAAATCACATGCATCAGATTTCATGCCTACTTGTCAAAAATATGGAATTCATCAGACCCCTATGAGACATACCTCATCTTGATTCCAGGGCGTAAGGCCTACAAATGAGCCTTTCTAAAACCATCTCCATTCACACTTAAGTGCACTGAGCCTTGAATGGTATTTCCTAAGGCATTGGGAATTGCTGAAGGGCTTTGAGTGTAGCGACAAATATCATTGCCAGTTTTTATGCTGGTTGACCTGGCTAAGCAGAGTCTTACTCAGGGTTTTCAGTGACCTTCAGTGTAGGGCCTCTGAAACGGTGGGCGCAGATTATGCTAATCCTCAGAGCCCATCGGGGTGGGACTTCTGAACCTCTACACAGGTTTCCAGCCAAATCCAGGCAGCCGGGGAGAGCGGACTTCAAGGCAGTGTTACGTGGCCCCTTGGTTTAAATCCTGGCTGCCCCATGTGCGGGCTGTGTGACCTCACACAAGTAGCTCGGGTCCCAGTTCCCTGACTGGTATAAAGGGCACGCTATGGTAGTAACTCATAGGATGAAACCACAACTTTGGTGTGGTTGTGGTTGTCATTTTAACACTAAACAAAATATCCATTCCATATTTCAAAGGGTGAGAAAAACTCACTACAGTAGCTATAAGAAATCAAAAATAAATGTATTTAAGCAGGTATCAGCAATGACCAGTAACATTTTGGATTTAAAAAGTTACAGCAGTGAATTTCTGCTGTTGGTACATGGAATACAAATGTCAGACTAAATGCAGCTGTTGAATTGGACTGCTCTGTAATCTGAAATATGCCCTCTTAGAGAAGGTACAACTCAACCTGTGCACATGAGCGCTGCCCGGTAAAATGTTGCTCCTTTTAAAAGAGAAATTCCTTGTCACCAATGACTCCAGAATTTGTGCTAAAAAAACAATTTCATTAGGTCACTTATTCTTTAATAATTCTAAAGCATTATTTTTATTGTGTTCAAGTGACTGATCTTTCAGGCACTGCTGTGTGATTGCATTTTTCTGTGAAATATTTCAAACATAAAATAGCTAGAGAAGATAATAAAACAAAAATATATAATAAATGAATAATATAACAAATAAATATTACGTTGTTATATAAAATATATTAATATATATTATATATTATAATATACAATCTAATGTGTGAAATATAATATAAAATATATGTAAAATAAATTCTTGCATAAAATATAAAATATAATATAATACAATAAATATAGTAATAAAACAAACAAATGACATAAATCTGTGTACTCTGCATCCCCAGCTCCTCCCACGTGCGCGTGCTGACACACTGTCTAGCTCCTCCCACGTGCGCGTGCTGACACG
>PVIY010006993.1:31609-84657 GCA_004026745.1 Myrmecophaga tridactyla
GCTGTCTAGCTCCTCCCACGTGCGCGTGCTGACACGCTGTCTAGCTCCTCCCACGTGCGCGTGCTGACACGCTCTCTAGCTCCTCCCACGTGCGCGTGCTGACACGCTGTCTAGCTCCTCCCACGTGCGCGTGCTGACACGCTCTCTAGCTCCTCCCACGTGCGCGTGCTGACACGCTCTCTAGCTCCTCCCACGTGCACGTGCTGACACGCTCTCTAGCTCCTCCCACGTGCGCGTGCTGACACGCTCTCTTCATATTTTAAAGCGCACTTCACCGTGAGACTCAGAGCCGGTGCTCGGTGCATTTGCACCCTCCTTGGATGTGCCCTTGGCCCAGACCCGCTTCCAGGGAGGTGGGCAAACAGGAGACAGGAGCTCTTGAAGGTGGTTTTAGCTATAAGGTGCAACACGCATGGACGCGGTCGGCATGTAGCCCGGCCCACTGAAATCCTTCAGAAGCAGAGGACGTCCAGGCCTGGCGGGAGGAAGCCAGAGAGGAAGGAGAGGGCACTGCGGCAGGACAGCCAGGAGCCCCAGGACCGCCCTCCCGGGGAGCCAGCCCAGCCTCTGCAGCCACAGGCCGGCCAGTCCCTGGTCAGGCCCAGGCCATGTTGGGGTGCTTGTGACCGCAGCGCAGCAAACAAAGCCGTGCCCTTTCTCAATTGCATTTCGCTTTCTTCCTTCTCGCAGAATCTTGGATCCTGTGATTGTCATTTCTATGAAGGTCTTTGTAAAAATACTGTACAATTTATACATAATAAATACTACTGTTTTGAATATATTCAAATTACATTATCAATACTATATCTGTCTACATTTGCTTATTTCCTCATTATGATATTTTATATATGCATATAAAATTCATTTTAATGACTATGATGCATTTCATTATATGATTCTACTTAAAATTTTGGTCTATTTCTACTGAAGAGAATTTGAATGTTTCCAGTTTTCCCTATTATGATTTACGCCACATGGCCATTCTTGTAGCCATTTTCTTTTCCTTAAATTCTTGTTTCTTTATAGTATATAGGAAAAAAATTTGGAATTACTGGTTCAAAAGAATGCAAACCTCCAACTTTACTAGATGCTCCAAACTGTTCTCCAAATGGTTGTAGTCATTCTCTTCTACTACCCAGCTATGGGATTTTCCATTTCTTTACCTTTTTGCCAATACTTCATATTCTCAGACTTTTGTTTCCAACTTGATACACATGAAAACGACATGAAGTTCTTACTTTCTCTGTTTTTCCCTCATTATTATTGAGATTGGCTATCTATTCATGTGTTTTTATCACTTGGATTTTGACTTATAATTATGATTGCCAGTTTACAGTTTCGACCACTTTCTAATGGGTTGTATGTCTTTTTCATTTATATATAGGCATTCATATAAATTATAAATTATCCATACTATTTTTGTCAGTTTCATGATTTGAAAATATCATCTTTTCTCTGTCAGTGGTTTGTCTTTCCACTTAGTTCTAGTAACTTTTTTTTTTTTTTACAGGAAAACATTTATTAAAGAAGGATGATTGATGCTGGAAATGTTTAAAAAAACAACCGCAGGCATGCATGTAAAACAAAGCCGAGTGCAGGCCAGTGCTAGAGGCTCACCATAGAAATCTGCTCAGGGGTGCAAGGCTGCTCGCCAATTTGGCCAGTAGTTTTATTTATTTTTTCTTTTTTTAATTAAAAATAAGTTTATTAGAGAAGTTATGCTTTACAGAACAATCATGCATAAAATACAGGATTCCCATTCACCTTCCACCACCAACACCTGCACTGGTGAGGAAAATTTAATTGATGATAGCACTTTTTTGGTAATTCTACTATCTTGTTTTAATAATAGTTACATTTTGTTACAAGTGATGAAAGATTATTCAAGTAGTACTATCATCATTGTCCATGGTTTGTGTAGGAGTATTTTTCCCCATATTCCCAACCTATTATTATTTTTTTCATGCATGTCTTTATTTTATTACTCTATCTACCCATACACTGGATAAAGGGGGTGTCAGTTCAAGGTTTTTACAACCACAAAGTCACAAGATGAAACTATATAGTTACACAATCATTATCAAAGATCAAGGCTACTGGATTGCAATTCAACAATTTCAAGTATTTTCTTCTAGCTATTCTAATACACTAGAAACTTAGAAGAAATGTCTGTATAATGAGTTGGTAGTAATAATGCTTTGTTAAACCCTAAAACCTCAGTTACCCCCCCTCCCTGTCATTTGATCGTTCTCTCAGTCTTCAGGGATATCTGGGCGATGGCCATTCTCACTCCTTCATGCTGAACAGTGGAGGAGTGAAGCTGGTCGGTGTTCTTGGAGAGACCGGCACCTCCGGGATCAGGGCTCATCTGACCTAAGAGATACCTGGGGGATTTAAATTTCTGGAAAAATAAACTTAATAGGTAAAGCTTTTGTAACCCCTAGATAGAGTCCAGGGTATTCTTTAGGGTCTCATGAATACTGTTGGTTGGGGCTTGGCATACTGTGGCAATTTGCAATATCTGCCTGAGGCGTGCATTAGAGTAGCCTCCAGAAGGCCCTCTCAACTCTGTTTGGAATCATTTCATTTCAGTTCTCTGTGGGACCTATCCCTGTGGTCATGTCTCATGTAGGGAGCACAGTGAGTCTATTTGCAGAGTTTCGCTTAGCGAGTGTTGTAGTGATTTTTAATGAAAAGAAATTTACCTTTTAAGTCATAATTAAGAAACCATTCCCATTCTGACTTCAATATTTTTTTAAAATTTTATTCTAAAAGTTAATTATCTATCAGGTCAATTCTTACATTTGCTCTTCTTCAAGTTTTTTGGCCATTTTTGGCCTTTTGCCCTTTTTGTGAATTATAAAATCAGCTCAACAAGTTCCATTAATAACCCATTTGAAATTTTAATGAAATTTATTTGAATTTATGAAATAATTTGAGGCAAAATGGCCTTTTTGCCAAGTTAAATTTTCTGATTCACTAATATCATATATCACTCCATTTATTCATATCTTATTTTTGTCCTACTTTGAAAATTTCCCAAAAACCAGTTCTGTAAAACTTGAGTGCATTCAGTTTATCTTTTTATTTTGTTTCTCTGTATATGTTAAAAGTTTGCTTTAATTTTTGTTGTTTATCATTCATATACAAAAACTATATCAAGTTTTAAATGTTGATACTATAATCAAAATTTTTGCTGAAATCCCTAATTACTTCTATAAATTTGTGTAAATGTTTGAATTTTTGCAGACAATCTTATTGTTTTACAATAGAGACATTTTTTTCATCGCTTTCCCTCTGATGCTTTTGGCTTACCTTTGTATCTTCATCTTTTTGTCACACTGCCTTAGCTATGATATTCAGTATGGAGTTTGTGAATATGGATGAAAGAGAAACATTACCTGGTTTTGTCCTTTGGAAGGCATGTATCTCAAGTTCCCCTGTTAAAATGATGTCTGTTACTGACTTATCAAGGAAGTTTGCTTAGCAAACAATCTATTTTGTAATAACTGATTTTCTTGAATATATATTCCTGAGCCTATTTTCATGTCAATATATCTGACACCTTTAGTCTGTCCCCATGGTGTCTTATATTGATAAGATATCTTATTGGAATTTTTGTGACTTGCTTTTTAGCCATTTGCATTTTGTTTTTACGCACTATTGGAACTGATGTGCTAGTTTCTTCTTTCATTTTTTTTCATTTAAGGTGTTTTGCATCTGTTACGTGTATTGTTTGTTTTTCTATATAAAATCATTATTGCCTTCATGAAACAACTCATTAATATCCCCCTCCTTGCTGCTTCCTGGACTAATTTACGGTTAGGGTGTTAGGTGTTGTGTTCTCCCTACTGGGTGGTTTGGAACTACAAAGCTGGGAAAAGCTTCTCCCTGAACAGAGCCCATCCCTGTGGGTGCTGCCCTGTGTGGGACCTGTGATGAGGTTACAGCAGCTTGGTGTGGCACTGCCAAATCAGGCTGGGCCTTATGGGGCAGGCCACGTGGGAGGGCTGGAGGAGCAGACATGGCGAGCAGCAGGAACGGGAGAGAAGGGAGAAGGCGGGGCGGCTGCCGTGTGCCACCCAGGTGACAGGAGAGCCAAGGACCAGCCTTCAGCAAGCGCCAGTCTTATCATTTTCTCTCGGATGCCTTGATTCTCCCAGCCCCAAACCAGGAGCCAACAAATTCCCATTGTTTAAACCACCCCATTGCATGGCGTTTGTCCTGCCTGTTAGAGACTAAAACACTCAGTTTGATAAAAACCATTAAAGCCTGGTTAGAGCTGAAGTGTTCCTAAGGAGAGAGGTGGATTGCCTAGTGTGCCAGTTTGAACCTCGTGGACCCCAGAAAAGCCATGTCCTCTCATCCTTGTTCAGTACCACCGGGTGGACTCTTTTCTGTTGTTTCCGTGGAGATGTGACCCACCCACTCAAGGTGGGGTTCCTTACTGGAGCCCTTTAAGTGGGGACCATTTGGAAGCAAGTTTTAGGGTCCACATAGCCAGAGACCTTTAGAGATGAAGAAGGAAATGCCCCTGGGGGAGCGTCATGAAACAAGAAGCCTGGAGAGGAAGCTAGCAGATGTCTCCATGTTCACCATGTGCCTTTTCAGTTGTGAGAGAAACCCTGAACCCCATCGGACTTCTTCAACCAAGGTATCTTTCCCTGGATGCCTTAGATTGGACATTTCTACAGACTTGCTTTAATTTCAGCATTTTCACAGCCTTAGAACAGTGGGCTTGCAACTTAATAAATTCCCCTTTTTAAATGCCACTCCATTTCTGGTATATCACGTTCCAGCAGCTTGCAAACTAGAACACCTATATATATATATATATATATATATATATATAATATATATATATATATATATAATGCTTATTTTATTTGCATTTAAATATCTTTTTAAGCCAATATGATAATTTATATTTTCTAAAAAATTATCCAAATTCATCTAAATTTTTAAAAAATGGGCACAAAATTATTTACAGCATAACTAGTAGAGGTTTGTCTATTTCAATAGCTTTTCCCAAAGCAAACTGAATTGTATCAATCTTCTCAATTCCATCCTTGTTTTTCGTTTCCATATGCTGTACACATAATTCTTTCCTCCTCACTCTTCTTCCCACTCTTATTTTTCTAGCTTCTTTATATTTATTTTCAGCATTTATTTTTTAAAAATTCACTCAAGGCTAACAATTTACCTCTAGGTATAGTTTTAACTGATTCTGTAAGTTTTGATATGTGATACTCAACTGATGTTTATTGTGTAATTTCTCTAGTGTGTTCTTCTTTAATGCCTAAATCACTCAGGAGTGCATACTGAAACTTCTACACACACAGACCTCATGGTATGTTTGTGTGCAGACAGTATCTTCTAGCTACAGTTTCATTGTTGATATCTTTTTCAACTTTATTTTGGTCAGAACTGTGCTGTTGGTGAAAGAGTAATTCTTTGAAATTTGATGAGGCTTTCTTTGTGTTTCTATATGTGTGGGGGGTTTTTTTGGTAAATGTTACATATTTACTTAAAAGTTTCTTTATTCTTACTAATTTTTTTATTTGGTCTGCTTGATTTAGCATTGTATGTTATATGAAAATTTTTCACTGAGTTCATAGATTTGCTGACTTCTTTTTTGTAATTTTCAGCAGTTTATACTTTATTTTAGCTATTTACATATTCATTCTCACTATATATTATATATTATAAGGTATTTTGGTGGATTATTCTTTATATTATATCATGTCCTGTATTAACCTTCAGTTCTTTTTTCCTTAATTGTGGTTTGGTTGATATTATTATTATCATACCTTCAGACAATGTCTATTTTTACCACCTTATTTTTCACTTTAATTTATGATTTAGATTAAGATGTTTATCTTTTGAGCAGTATATGACTGAATTTTCTTTAAAAGCACAATGTAAATAAATACTTGTCTATTTTGATAGGGTAGTCCAATACATCTGCTCTGCTGAACTATTTGGGTTTAGTTATAGTATGGTATTTTTCGTTTGTTTGTTTACTGGGTATCATCATTTATTTTCTCTTTTAGCCTCCTTTTATTATTTAAGGAGGCTATTATTAATACACTGATCAGATTTTCTGTTAATTTTCTCCTTCTTTCTTCCTTCCCTTCTTTCCTCCATTTCTTCACCTTTTTCCTGCTGATTTACCATGTAATGGTGCATGCTTCTAATATTTTTGAATAATGTTTCCATTGTCTGTATTTACTGAGTGTACCCGTCTCATCCAAAACCTGGTAAGTATCTTACTGCACTCTGATCGCCCATTGCATTTCCTGTTTTACACCCTAGTATCCTATTGTTTTGAAATTTAGTTTTACAAATTTTTAAACAAAAGTTTCCTTATTTTGATAGCCAACAGTTAAATTTTATCAATTTAATTTTTAATTTCTGTTCTTTTTTGTCTTGTACAATCTTCCTGGTTTCTTATTTCACCCTGATGAAATATTTTTATTAGGAATTATTTCTGTGAGAGTTCTTATGTGACAACATCAACAACTCTTGAGATGTTAGAAAATATGTTTACTTTGTCTTTCCTCTTGAATGATAGTTTGGCAGGTTATTATAATTTTCGGTTGACAATTATGTTTTTAAACAATGAAATGATATGGCTTCATTGTCTTTCACTTTTAGCACCTTTGCTGGTGAAAGTTTGCTCTCCTAATTATATTTGGTAGATAATCTATTTTTTATTTATGTTCACTTTAAAAATAATGTCCTCTCTCCCTGGATGCTTTGCTGTTCGCTGCGCTGCCCCAGATGTGAGCCTCCCTTTCCCCTGCTCTGTGCTAGGAACACTCCCGCACACAGACTCAGCACGTGCTCGGCCCCTTCTGCCACCCTCGGCCAGAGGCACAGGGCTGAGAATTGTGCTCTGTTACATATCAGGGCGATTTCGTCGGTATTACCTTCCAGTTTACCAATGATTTGAGGGACCATGGCCATTCCGGTGAGGTTTTATTAAATAGCCGTACCTTTCATTTCTCAGGTTTCTATCTAGGTCTTTTGGCTACCAACTTTTATTATTTCATTTCTCCTAATGTTGCTACTAAATTCCATTCTGTGTGCTTTAATCACTTATGCATTTTAAAAGTATTTATATAAACATCTTTGTCATCTGTTTCATAAAACAGATTATATATAATATATATAGCCATATATATGATCTTTCATATTTTATTCAAACCAACGAACAACCGTTCATTAGTTTCACCCATGTGATTTGTGATTTGTGTTGGTAAGCTTCTGAGAAGACGTCTGACATTTGCCAATTGCTTTAATCAGAATAGAAAGCAACTTTTATAGAGGATAGAATTTTAAAGGGAGTAGATTCCAAAGGAGACACATTTAAGTTTTTACACACAAACACGCACACACATACCACACATACACAAGTGACAATCACACAATTGTGCACAACTAGAAAAATAAATCACAACAAAAGAAAATAGCAGTAGTCCTACAGTAGTTCAGTTTCTAAAGATTTCAATTTTTTATGGAAAGGAAAATTTCATCTTGGCAATTGAAAAGTACAGAATTGTTTTCCCAATTTTCAAGTTTGAAAATCACTTTAATCCACTACTTAGTTAATATTTTAACCTTGAACAAAAAAGGAGTGATGGAACTCAGGTGAGCAGAGTGATAACAGCAGCATACTTTCCCATGCAGCCCATTTTTTTTTAAGTATTGAAGGACGCAGGCTAATGTGCACTCACTCAGTGGAAAGATAGGGGGATGCATTACAGCAGAACTTGGTTTTCTTATCACTACAGTTGTAAACATTTTAGAAATTTAGAACATTATTTTATGATAGGAAGCATTTTTGATAACTTTCTGTCAGGTTATTTGCAGATAGCCTTGAGACAGAATCCCCTGGTTTACAGAAGCTGATGTTCAAAGCATCAGCAAGATTCCAAAACTGAAGCATGAATTAAATCGAAGGCAAGAACCACGTATGCATCATTTCCGTATTTTGACGGCACCTCTCATAATATTTACCTCATGCTGGTTACATGGTATTTGCCGAATTGATTTGGAAGAGGATTGGAAGCTGGTTGAGAATGCTAGGTACGCGGGGATGTAGAACGTTTATCAAAAACCTAACAAAAATATAAACCTGCACATGTAAGAGCTGTGCCAGCCTCCTTGGAAATCTGATATTACATGCGATGCCCCTGGGTGTGGGAATTCAAATTATTTCAAATTTTAGAAAGATGATTTTTGCATATGCTGCATATTTTATATCGCTCACAGAGGCATCTAAACCAGAACCCAGTAATCAAACAAACAAGAATGTGTGCAGCAAAAAAAATGAATATTCTTGTTAGGTGGGATAAGCAGCTCCACATTAGATCAGGATTTGTGGCAAACTTAACAAAAACAAATTTTTAAGAGCTTTAAATTGGAATAGCAGACAAGGGATGGTAAGCCTACTTTACATTGTACCAAGTACAGAGAAGGGATTGGGGCGGGGGAGAGGTATGGAAGTACGATTGAAAAGACCTATTTGCCTCCTACAGAGAGAGAATATCCCACACCCACCGAGGATATTAACGTGTCTTGCCAATGCAGTCACATATCTTCCATGCCCTCTCAAGACATAGCAGACATTGCAAAGGGACTGGTGAGGTGAAGTTAGTGGGGCAATGTGTATCCAAGAAATGCTTTTTCCTTTTTTTCATAAGAAACTAACAATCCAGCAGGAAATGGAGCTAGGCCTTTGACTTCTTCGGAGACAGACCTAGCAGCAGAATCAATAGAAATGAGAAAAGGGAACAGATGCTCAACAAGCTGATAAAAAATTAATGAGCCACTATTAAAATTCTAGAGCACTCTGGGTAGTTTGGAAAACCATTTTGCCCATATATGAAGCTACATTAGAGGGAATTAAATTAAGAAATGTTACTCCAATAAGGAAGAGAAGAGGCATTTGCTAAATGAATAGAAAGTAAGTAGGTGAGTAAATAAATAAACAGATAACTAAAGTAGTTGACGCATGAGGTTTTTTAACTGATAACAGAAGGATGTTTATTAAATGCGTTTACGTGGTGAAAGTCTCTGACAGATATGCTTTTGATGTTTTTCTACATATAATCTTAAACTGCGCACCATATGGTAAGTGCTAATATAAACACACCCGTCATATTTCAAAGGCAAAGGCAAAAAGTGGAACAGGAATAATTATGATTTTCCTAGAAGGGATCCTGTCTGAAGTAGAACAATTCATTTAAGAATAAAAAGATGCGAAGTAATAACTACAAAATATCCTGAAAACAAAATAAGGTTCTGTTATGGTTTCACCTCCTCGCAGTTAGCAGGCTTGGCCTTGCTTAGCCAGGATTAATAATGTGCATGCAAATTACCCTGTGCCTATGAGTTTTATGATTCCATTACATGGTAGACATTATTAAATTATATAATAAATATTGAATGTAATGTATTAATACTCTTTAATATAACCTTAATATTATTAAGAAAGTCACAGTGAGCGGAGTGCTAGGAGTTCAGAGATTCTCAATCAGGTGAAATCTCAGGCATAGTCCTGTAGCCACCCATGACAGTGGATGGGAAGCTGGGTCTGCAGTGGGAATCTAGGTCTGCAGTGGAAATCTGGTCTAAAGTGGGAGCCTCAATCTGCAGTGGGAAGCTGGGTCTGCAGTGGGAACCTCAGTCTGCAGTGGGAACCTCAGTTTGCAGTAGGAGCTTTGGTCTGCAGTGGGAGCCTCAATCTGCAGTGGGAAGCTCAGTCTGCAGTGGGAATCTGGGTCTGCAGTGGGAATCCGGTCTGAAGTGGGAGCTTCAATCTGCAGTGGAAAGCTGGGTCTGCAGCGGAAATCTGGTCTGAAGTGGGAGCCTCAGTCTGCAGTGGGAAGCTCAGTCTGCAGTGGGAACCTCAGTCTGCAGTGGGAGCTTTGATCTGCAGTGGGAATCTGGGTCTGCAGTGGGAAGCTGGGTCTGCAGTGGGAATCCGGTCTGAAGTGGGAGCTTCAATCTGCAGTGGAAAGCTGGGTCTGCAGTGGAAATCTGGTCTGAAGTGGGAGCCTCAGTCTGCAGTGGGAAGCTCAGTTGGCAGTGGGAGCTTTGATCTGCAGTGGGAACCTCAGTCTGCAGTGGGAATCTGGGTCTGCAGTGGGAAGCTGGGTCTGCAGTGGGAACTGTGCATGACTGAGCTGCAAAGCTGGAGGAGCACAGGGCTGTTGTCAACCAACTGCCTGCTGGCTGGACAACCCTTGGCAAGTACCTAATCTTCTAAAGTGATTGCTCTTTTCAAATAAGAGATAAATCACAGAATTTAGTGCAAGATTTTGTAAACTGAAAAGAGCAATGGTAATAAAGGCAGCATAAGTATTGTGCTATTCTGAGAGAATAGTGGTTTAGAGTCTCTCAGTCTAGTTCAAATTTAGTTCTTCACCCAACCAGCTCTGACCTTGACAACTTTCTTGCCATCTCATGGCCTCAGTTTCTTCGGTTGTCACGCAGGGGGAATGCCAGTGACAGTAAATCTCTTCTGTTCATTAGCAACGAAAGAATACATATAGAGCACTCACCACCGAGGCAGGCACAGCTTCAGTTCTCAGTACTCTCCCTTTCAACCACGACTACGGGGAGGTCATGACTGTAGTGCCATCTGCATCTCGAGGAGTCCAGGCCCCACGTGTCAGGAGCAGCTCCCGAGAGGACTCTTCAGCAGAGACGTGGCTCGGGACAATGAGAATCCCAGGTCCGCATACTGTTCGCTTGTTCTAATGTGTTTTCTCACCTAAACTGCTGCTTGCTCTGATTCATCATGTAATTATAAATAGCTATGTTATGTCTACTGTGCATTTGATAAGTGCTTTTAAAAATACACCAAGTTCCATTTTCATCTCTAAAATCATTCAGTCATATTAAAGGCTGGCTTTTAGGCTTAAACATTGTTTGCACAGCTATGCCAGTTCATGGGTAAAGATGAATATGCAATAGTGAGCAGAACAGTTTAGCACCAGTTTTTTTCTTTTAATGTTTATTTATTTACTTATTTATTTATTAGTACCAGTTTTGAGAAAAATTTTCAAGGTTTATTTTAATAGCTGGTTACAAAAGTTTGTTAATACAACCATTTCTCCAAAGGGACTTAAGAATTCAGTATCATTTAGCTAGATTTGGTAATTTAGGCAATGTTTTCCATTGCATATGTGTTTTAAAGCTCCAATGATATATTTTTCAAGTGATCTGAATCACTTTTGATGCTCCTTTGATGTACTAAATGAAAGCAATGTTTCAGATAGATATTTCTGATTTCACCAAATTGCTTGTAAAGGAAAATATTTTGAAACCATGTTACCCTGTTTCTATTCTTAAT
This sequence comes from Myrmecophaga tridactyla, assembly GCA_004026745.1. Lineage (NCBI taxonomy): Eukaryota > Metazoa > Chordata > Mammalia > Pilosa > Myrmecophagidae > Myrmecophaga > Myrmecophaga tridactyla. Next base: position 42,975 of record PVIY010006993.1, read on the forward strand.
AAAATATTTTATACTGTTGAATTATTTCCCTATCCTAGTTCTCTTCCAATTTATTTATAGTCTGATTATTTATAACATCTTTTAACAAATTATAATTTTTATGTATATCTCCACCTTTCCACAAATGAACATTATGCCTTAAAATTAATATAAAATAGATGATTAGTGGACTCACATAAATTAGAGAAGGACCCCATATACAGAATATTTTATGAAAAGTCGTAGTTTTATTTGGGGCCTATATTTCAGAACAGGTGCCCAAGCTGCTTTTGCTATGGTACAAAATTACAAGTAGACAAAAGAGGAAAGCTTTTATGACCTTGATTAATAATGAATAATCTAACCATGAATCTAGGCTTGCAAATCTCAGCAAGCTCCTACTACTTGGAATAAATTAAACCTACATTTGGAATCATCTAGTCTCTTCTGTTTGAAATCAATAGCAAATTGTGATGTCATGTTCACGACTGACCTTGATCAGATTTGTTATTTTACAAAAGTGTTGTATATCTCTCATTAATAAAATGTTATTCTTTTTATTCTTATTTCCAACGCTGAAGCCACAATGCTTGGGAAATTATTTCATTTACTCCTATGAAACCATTTTAAGTACCTGAAAATGAATATTTTACAGGCAAGATTATGTTCAGTAGTACCTTTGGGTTTATAAACAAAAATTCTAAAGGCGATACTTTCTAATTTGGCCGCACCTGGGGTAGCTAAAAGTGCCTTATGGAGCCCTTCCCAGTGAGGCTGGAATCCATCTTTACAGATGAGTCGTGTACCAGATAGTAAGTCAAAGACCGTGAGGTTGGGTATCTTTGTCTCCCAGGGACATACTGTAAAGGGTTGTGCTACTGAGTTTTATAAAGGTTTTGATTAGTTTCTAACAGTAGATTAGCATTTTTTTTTTATGCGGCAGGGCTCATAAAAATCCAGGGTTTATTTTCATAGGTTTTCCTGCTATAATTTCAAATGAGGATAACATGTTTTCCATAAGAAATGGATCTTAGATTTAATAAGATGGTAGGTAAGGCTTTTTGGCCACGATAGATTGAGGGATTCCATGAATCTAGCTAATTGGGTTTTAATTATACCATTTGTTATGCTTATCAAGGTTGAGGGTTCAGGGTAATAGGCACAATGAAAATGTTTCAAAATAGGCCGTATTTTGCAAATTGTCTTCATACTTTGTTCTATAAAGTGTGTTCCTCAGCTACTGTGAAGTTCCAAGGGAATTCCTTTGGAATGATTTTTCTTTTAATAATACTTTTGTAATAATATAAATTATTCTTAGGAAAATATTATTTTATGTCATATTACTAGAAAAAAGACAGTCACAGCAGTAGCTAGTCTATAGGGAAAGTTCTCAGCCCAATGTGAAATCATACAGATCATTACTAAAATGCATTTATAACCTTGTGATGGGGTAGTTAAATAAGGTACAATTACCAAATTTCAAAAGTTCAGTGTGTACGGGAAAATGTCCTTGAGAGCTATGGAAAGGTTTTCCTGGATTATGCCTGGGACAAATTAAACTACTGTGGTTTAGTTTCATAGCTATTTTAGGGGATGGTCTCTAGAAATATTGCTTTCCTAAGCTTACCATTTTATCAGTTTTCCAGTGAGACGTATTTATTAATAATTTCTAAACTGTTTCCTGTGGCAATTAGAGATTACTGGTTTACCATCAGGGTCAAACTATGACTTGATTGCAGATACATAAATCATCAACATTTTTACATTTTTCCATCTCCTGGGGAGGAGCATTTTGTTGAGCATCAAGGAGTTTTTTTTTACATTTCCTGTAGAGTTATTTGTTCAAATATCTTTATAGAAACAGGATAGTATTAGAATTTATAGCTGTATATTTTGCAGCTGTATCTGCCATATGGTTGTCAGTGTTTTCTTTGGTATTTGCCTGAGAATGACCAGGAATTTAAATTATAGCCAGCATGTTTGTAACAGAATAGCATCTAGCAATTCCAGAATTTATTTCCTCCATTGAAGGTTAAAAATAACTTCTTTGTTTCTATAGCAATCCAAAATTACGAACAAACCCAAAGGCATATCGACTATCAGTGTATATATTTGCTACTTTTCTTTCCACGAGTATATAGGGTTTTGTGAGGGTAAAATGTTCAGTTTGTCGGGATGACTTGGCATTAAGTAAAGACTTTTCTTTCACTATTTCATAGTTGAAGGTATTAGCATATCCAACATGATAAACTCCTGAGTTCTCTTTAAGATACAGACCATCAGTATACCAGATAACATCTGTATTAGTGATTGCTTTTTTTGTTTGTTTGTTTTTTTGTAAATCTATTGGACGGGTTAACAATTGGTCTCTTACAGCCATGCAAGCTATGCAGTCACGGGGACCTTCATCAGAAATAATAGGAAGTAAAGCAACAGGATTAAAACTGTGTCAACAAACAAAGGAGGAGCTATTGCGAGGGGAAAGAAGAGAATTTTGTAAGAAGTTAATCCATTAGTAGAAAGAGCTTCAACAGAATGAGAGACATTGAGTTAAGGGGGGAGGACCCCATAATTAATACTTCAGATAATCCTAAAAGCTTTGCCATCCTGGCAGTGGACCTCCTTTAAAGAGGAAGTCTCTTGCAGCGGCATCCGATGGTTGGCTGTGATATCCCAGAGATCCTTGGTGTGTCTGTGCTGTGTGCATGGACATCTAAGGTGTCCCCTTCTCCTTCAGCGACAAAGGGAAAAAGGGTCACTTGTAAGTCAGATGTCTCAGAGCAAGAGCGCTGCTAAACTATGCCTGATTTCTCAAAAGGAATTTTGACTAGTTTCATCCCAAATAAGGTGCTCAATTTGGTCTGCTTTAAACAAGGCATGTAAATGTTGAGCCATCAAAGCAAAACCAGGAATCCAATTTCTACAATATCCTCTAAGGCCTTCAAATCCTCTTAATTGATGTTTGGTCTTGAAGGACGGAAGGTTAGAATGCTCTGGATTTGGTCAAGGTCTGCAGGAGGCTCCTGTGGTAGGATGCGGGGTGCAGAGAGAATGCAGCCCCATCAGTAGCCCTGTGGACCGTACGTGGGTTGGAATAGGATCCGAGGGATGGTGATGGCCACATTTTATATCTTTGACTGAAAGGAACTTCATCCTCATTTTTGAATCGAAGAGTTACAAATGAATTTCCCCATTTTAGAAGATAGGTGTGCATGCTTGGAAAAATCCAAGGGAATTTCTTCTGAGAAAATGAACTGGGGCAAAGGAGACTAACAAAAATTGATGAGTGCCTTGAAATGGTCCTCATTGAAGGGGAATTGGGATGGATTTAAAGGCAATCATGGGTTTGTTGGAGACTCCCACCATTTGGATTATTTTGCACTCCCAAGAGAAGGGTTAATGAAAGTGGTGGTATTTAAGGCAGAGAATATGCCTTATACTCTAGCATTCATGAGAGCTAGTATAACCGCATTTCCAGTTATCACGTCTACTTTACCTAAAGATGTGAAAGGCACCTTGCTGGCTTAAAGAGCAAAGAACATTTGGGGAGTTTTTTGAGCAGTTTCTTTTCCAATGCCCTTGTTGTTCACAGAAATTATAAGTAGCAGCAGCCCGAATCCTGGTGCCTAAAAGAGCTAGTGAGGGCTTTTTAGCTGCTGTAATTGGAGACTCATGCTTTGTGCTAAATGTATTTGCATTGTTTTAGCTTGTGTTTGCACTGTTTTTCCTAGCCTTTTGAAAGGTGCAAGCTAAATGATCTGTAAGATTTACTGAATCGTTAGATTCCATCGTGGCCCAGTTTGGTAGTTCATGTCTTTAGAGTGGTACTTAGTTATTGTGAAAGTTGAATGAAATAGGGTAGAGGTTTCACAGTTAATATGGTCAAAATCTGAGAGTTGTTTAAAGGTTTTTTCAGTCCTGTTGTAATATTCACATGTGTGTCCATCATGTTTCCGGGTAAATTGCTGGATTTTTCTCCGATTAATAATTTGGGGAAAAACTTCAGATATTACCTTATGGGGTTCCTTATCTAGATTAAATGCTTTCATTTGTCAGTAGCTCTTCATTTTGAAAGGTCATTTAAGAAATCTTTTCATCGAGTTTTGTCTATTCAGATTTTGCACGACCGGCAGTCATGTGGATTAATTGGCAAAGGTCTGAGTATCCAACCTCGTAAACCTGAATGATGAAATCGACGTCCTTTGCAAAACTTGCTGGTTCTCCAGTAGGGTTTGGATAATTGTTTCATTATAGAAGGGAAGTTCAGCTCAGCTAGGATGTAGAGGGAAGGGGGATGGTTTCAAAGGAGGGTTACAACAGTCAGGGGTTTGGGGTAATTTTTCAAGCTTGACTAAGTGCTTAGGTTGGTCTTTGTTAGTCTTGGTTAATTTAGTATTTGTTTAATGAAGAGAGTCAATTTTGGAACTAGTTTTACGTTTGGAAGCTTCCAAGTATCAATTAGAGTAAGCATTGCATTTTGGTTGCATAGCTTTAGAGCCTCTAATTTCTAGTTGAGCATGAAAATATACCAATTTAATCATATAAAAAGATTCCTACTATAGTGGCTATTAGAATTTAAGATTTTCTGTAGTGTGCCAGGTCCAGTGGGATAAGATTTTACAAGACCATAATTTTGTACCTGAAAGCAGCCGAGATGCTGGACGGTGGTGCACCATTAGAGATCTTAGGATCTGCAACCCATTCCTTTCGTTCTGATTGTGAGTGATCCTAAATCCTAAATGCAAGAGTAATTGTCTGAATTTTGGACAAGTGTGATGATTTACAGTGAGTCTTCATGGAGTACTGTTTACCTGGTGGGCAGCCTGTACTCTAGTTGTCCAGACCACAACTCGGGGTCCCTCACCCCCTGGATATTGTCTGGAAGGTGGTGGGCAAACCTGTGTCTATCCAGCCCATCCATGACCATCTTATCCTTTCCAGGAGTCACGGCCTTTGGAAGCCGAAGCTTCTCATGAAAAGGTGGCAGGCACTCGAATACCATGGACATGGCCATCTTGTGCCTGCAACATAATTATTTGATTGTTCACAGTCAGAGCATTGGTCAGATTCATTGTTAGGAGATGTCCTTTCTCTGAAAAGAGCTCAGTACCACATTTTAAAGTGCCATTTGAGTACTTACCAAACAAGGACATTTTCCTTGTATACCAAAAATGGGCAAGCAAAAGAACTGCGGCCACCAGCCTAAACCAAAGGAACCAAAGTTCAAATTCCCTTTACCAGGGGCACACAAGGAAAGGCCAGAACCACAACCCAAAAGAGGAGGTTCAGAACTGAGCAGACCCCCCAACAGGAGCCCGAGGCTGGGGGTAAGATAGGGTGCCAGGGCTCTTGGATTTACCATGCGTGAATCTAACAGTGGCTCTGGACCCAGTAGGCGCTGCTTTGAATCCCATTTCTGATCCCGCGTAATGTTGACCAGAAATAGCAAATCAAGCTGCAGGGCAACAAAGGCGTTTATTTGAGGTCTTAGAATTACAATTTAGGGAGCTCAGATTCCGGGAGCAACCCAAACTGCGTCCTGTCTTGGTGCTTTCAAGTAAAGGTTTTGAGAGAAGAAGAAGATTCCATAAGTATTTTGTGATTGGTGGATATTTTGGGTGCTTTAAATGTTCTTCAGTTTAGATAGCTGTGCTGGCTTTAAACTGTTGCATACCTCAGAAAAGCCAAGTTCTTTAATCCCAGTTCACTGTTGTTGGGTGGGATCTTTTTATTAAGTTGTTTCCATGCATCTCCACCCATTCAACATAGGTCACTTCCTAGAGTCTTTTAGAAGGGAACCATTTTAGAAGAAAGTTCAGAGCTGACACACAAGAGACCTTTGGAGATGCAGAAAGAAAATGCCCCCGGGGAAACCAATTGAAGAGGCCAGGAGAGAAAGCTAGCAGACGTCACCATGTGCCTTCCCAACTGACAGAGAAGCTCTGAACATGATCAGCCTTTCTTGAGTCAGGGTTTCTTTTTCTGGATACCTTAGTTTGGATATTTTATGGCCTTAGAACTGCAAACTTGTAACTTAAAAAGTTCCCTTTATAAAAGCCAACCTATTTCTGGTATATTGCATTACTGGCAGCATTACAAACTAGCACAATAGTTTATTAAGTTTTTTATCTCCTAGTTTGTTAATGGTGTCCAGATAGTTTAGGGTTTTGAAGAAAGTTATTGCTTTAGGCTGAGCCCATTTTAGCAGTTTGCTACATCTGGTTGAGATCTGCATGATAGTAGCTTCCATAAAGACCTCCCAAATCCATTTTAAATTTCTTATCCATAGTAACTATCCTGTTTATTTCTTTTTACAGATAATGGAAAAATGCACAAAAAATATTAGATTGTTTAAGATTTATTGGAGCATTATTGTATTCTCTAACTTTCTTTTGGAAAATAAGGGTTTGGTATGAATTCCAATTTTTATGATGAGAGTGGAAAAATACTGCCCTTTTAGTTGAGGGAAAAATCATTGAAGGAATTACCAGACCCGATAAGTTGGGTTTCAGTAACAGATAGCTACATTACTGGAAAACAGTGTTTTCATTTTCCCAACGTTTTGAGCTGAGTAAAGGGAATCACTGGGTATAGTTGAATGAAGGCAATCTTACACCCAGAGGGAATTAAAGAAAACTCTGGGGATCCCAAACTAGTGGTGGCAACTGATGCCCCTAACAGTTTCAGTGGCAGTAATACTTGTGAGAATGACTCTGGAAATGGGCAATAATGAAATCACAGGGCAGATACCTTTACCTGCATTAATGAAAGTGGCAGCAGTGACAAGCTTTAAGGTCTCTGATGAAAGTAGAGTCATGGGTTACCTGAATGAAGGGCCATCTACCAAGGACTTGGGGGTAAAATGTTGGAGACAGATCAAGGTCAATTAGAGGTATGAATCCATGATTGAATGAATGTTATAAGGACTAGTGAGAAAAGCATTTGAGTTCACACAAGGGTAACACTACTTCATATTGTAGTTGGCTCTATTCATTAATTGTTGTCATTTAAAGTATTTCAATGGCAATATATTTTTCATGTCAACTGGTAATTTCACTGGTAATTTTGAGTGTGCCTTTTACTGCTATTTCTCAGATTGTGATGCACGATATTCCTGCTTTAAAATTGTCATATTATTTTAAATGCATATTGCCAGGTCCCAACCCAAACATACTAACATCTCTTAGAGATGATGCCCAGGAATCTGCATTTTAACGCTGTCTAGACTCTGGGTCGGCACTAATGTCCAGGAGCCACCAGCTGTGGCCACATCTGTAACAGGGCTGAGTGTGATTGAGGAAACTCTTGCTGGCTTGCGAAGCAATTCTGACCCAAACTACCCAGAGCCAATGAAGACATTGCAAATTAAGAGTGTCGTCCTCTATAAGAATGCCCTCACTGCAGATGCCAGCTGCAAATTCAGGGGTCCCCAGGCCACCTGGACTTCCCCAACTGGCTACAAGTCCAGGGGTTCCCCTGAGGTTCAACAATCACGAGGACTACCTACAGAACTCAGGGGAGTTCTGGACCTAGGACCACTGCATTGTTAACCTGAAAGAATACAAATCAGAATGAGTCAAATAAAGGACACAGGTGAGGCCGGGGCGCGTCCCCAACGCAAAGCTTCCAGTGCTCTGTGCCCGTGGAGGTGGGGTGGACATCTTCCCAGCACATCAATGTGTTTCAGAAGCCAGGGAAGTACACCTGCACTTTGGGGCCAAAGACTTTTCTTGGGGTTTCACTACATTGCATGACTGATGCAAACAAAGCACACATGGCTGGACTCAATCCTTAGCGTCCCTCTTCTCCCTGAGATCAGCCTCCACCCCCTGGTCATACGGCTGGTCTCTCTGGTCTCTTCAGCATGCACCTAAGGCCACACATTGGTCCCTAAGCCCTGATTGTCATTAAATGTCCGGAGTGGTGGGCTGGCCAGGAGGAGGGCCGGACAGCACTGACCGAGACACTCTCGCCATCTAGGAAGTTTCAGAGGCTGCCCCAGGAGCCAGCCAGCCCTTAGCCAGGAGCCACGTTCCTTACCGCACACAACTGATCAGAAATCGCTCAGACATGCCGAGGGGGCACGATCCTCCTGCAAATTTAATCCATAAATCTAAACCTGTGAAGCCAGAGGAAGCACCATATCATGACCTCATAAATCAGGCATTGCTCTGTTATTTGTAGTTGTCTGTTTCACAAGAACTTTTGAAGGATATGCCTAATTACAATGAACTGGAACAGAACCAGAGGGACTCAAAGTGCAGAGTAAATCTAATCTGTGGTTTGGTCCATTACAGCATCACAGAATAGTGGCTGGTAAAAACTTCAAGGAGGCATAATGTAAAACGCATTCTGACGGAAGGTGGAGAATCCAGAGACACCTATTTCAAAGCCAAATGGGCTTGATGTCCCATCTAAGGGCAGAGCATATTTACAGATGTGCTGGATAATACTGGATGTTCACAAATAATATAATGATTATTATTTTAAAATCTATTTTAATAGAGAGCTAGGCCCTGGTTAAAAGTTTAGGTACCTTGTAATAAAAGACCATAATAAAGCGAGTTTTTACTGGAAGGGAGAATCCTTCTATAGATGGGAAATGCGTTTGATCTTTCAAAAATCAAGGATGTTTAAATTCTAGAAAACTAATAAAGATAATGTGACAGATTCTGCCCTCTTTATTTTCAAACCAATCAGGTGGATTCATGGTAATTTAAACTGTGTGTTTCAAACTTACCCACTACTCGATTCAATTAAAATTGATTAACTTCTGAGAGACCCACAAACAAAAAAGTTGCATTTTTTTCTTTCCTTTGCTGCCTTTTTCCCACCCTCCCTTCTGTCCTGAGAGGATATTTTTTATTAGTATAAAAAATGCCGTGTGCAGCCCTGACATTTCCGTGTCTCCTGCTCTCACGAGCCTTGGGCCTATCTGTGGACGCGCTGCCACCTGCTAGAGTGAAGCCAACCTGGTGGCAGGGATGACCCTACACTGGAAACTCACGAGACTTTGCACACGCGCCTTACAAGGAAGTGCAGGTTACACGCAGATTATAACCTTTCATCTACAAAGCACTGTGAGGTTAAAGACTATGATTTTTTCTTATTTTACAAATGTGGAAACGGAAGCTTAGATGTTATGTAATCTGTCCAGATGCAGCCAATAAATAATAAAGTTGGGGAGGTGTCTTCCTCTCCTGGCTGTGCTCTCAGCTGCTGCAGCACCCATCCTGCCTAATGCCTTTCCCAGGTCATCAAGTCTCTAACATTTAACATTGGGAAAAAGTCTAGATAACATACTAGGAGAAATACAGGACGTGGAATTTGCCACCTGAGTTTTAGTTTTCATGGGTTACAGTTGAATTAAAAATAAAACTTAACATCTATTGCTTAGTTGCTTTGTCACTACATCGTATTATATTATCATCTTTCTTTACGATAAATAAACTGGTTCAGAAGAGTTAAGTTACATTTTCAAAGCAAGTATCTAAGGGTGTTAGGATTTGAGGCTTGGCATTTGACCTAAAGTCAAAGAGTCTGCTCACAGCAATCTCAGTTCAAGACGTGTGGTGACACATGGCCTTCCTTTGACCCCAGAAGATTCCCTACCTCCTCCAACCAATGTAGGGGCAAACCAAGGGGGAATGTTGTTAAATGATACAGGAAGGGGGATTATTTTTGGTGTACTCAAACTCTATTCTTAGGTAGAAAATCCTGAACTCGAGAAGGTGGGCTTGTATCCATTTCTATAAATTTTATGTTTTGAATAAGGAAAAATAGATGATTATTGGAAAGGTATTTGAAAAATGTCTTAATATGCAAAGAAAAGAAAGCAAAAAATGTTTTATGATTTAACTGGACAAATAATATCTTTTTCTAGAATTTCTATTGTATATTTAAACTTCTAACAATTTAGGAAGAACCTTGAAAAGTTTTCATTCAATAATAGATCATTATAATACCTGACTTACTGTCATGGAGGTTTGCTTTGATTCTGAATTTATGGTCCCTTTTGTTCTCTCTTAAGAGTGGTTTGACTCTGAAGGCATTTGTCTTCTCTAACCAAATATAATAATGTCATGCTGTATAGATCTTATGGGTCCCAGAATTTCCTTTCTCTCAATTCTCTATAAATTTTGTTTCAATGATAGAAGTCTTGAAGCTAGGAATCAAAATTAGTCACTGAAATGCTATCTTATTAATTTCATTCTAAAAGAATGGGCAATTTTAAACTGCATATTTCTAACTAACTAATACATTTTAATACCCAAACAGATTTCCAATTTAAGAAATTGAAAATAAAAAATGAGAAAGTTTTGTATAACAAGTGGCAATCTTAAGCCCTTCCAATTCCTTTATCCTGACTCTTAAAATTAAACTATCAGAACAAACAATTGAACAATATCATCTGGAAATTTTTGGTCAGGTTTCATAGAAAGCTATTGGACTTCCAGAAAAAAAAACTGGTAGAAAAGAAGGAAATAAATTGGCAGGGGGTTGTCAGCTAGAGTTTATAGTTATTTCTTGGCAAGAAACTACCAGCAAGAACAACTTTTTTGTTTTTTTGTTTTTTGCATGGGCAGGCTCCAGGAATTGAACCTGGGTCTCCAGCATGGCAGGCGAGAACTCTGCCACTGAGCCACCACACTGCTCAAGAACAATTTTGAAAAGAGATTAAACAATATTAATGTAACTGAAAAACAATGTCCAAATGCATGATTCCTTTCAGCAAGCAATTTTTTGCAATTATGTCATTGAGAAAGCCAAGCACTGACATAATCACCCGCTAACAGTTTATTCAAATTAATTAAAAAAATATATTCTGAGGTTTTACATGACCTGCTTTTTAAAGTCAGCCAAAGGAAACAATGATGAGCACCTAAGAATGCCAATCCATGAACAAATCATAAAATCATGGGATAGTTATGATTGAAAATTGAATTAGAACCAAATAGTAGGCCTGAAGTTTTTACCCCAACAGGAAGAAATTTGTAACATTAGACAAAAACAATTTCATTTTCTTATAGGATGCTGTGACTGCTTCCCTTGGCCACCTGGGAGTACTGAGGCTCAATGGCAGGTGGGGCAAGAGGCTTGGTTGGGTTAACCTTGCATGTGCTGTTTTCATTACCCAGCAGTACATTAGCCTCAGGGGCAAAAAGTAGTACTGGTGGTGACTATAAAGATAGTTAATTCAGCAAAGGGGTTAAAAAGAACTTTGAAAAGGAAGAATAAGGAAGGAAGGACAGAAGAAAGAAAGAAGGAAGGAAGGACAGAAGGAAGAAAGAAGGAAGGAAGGAAGGAAGGAGAAAAAAAGGAAGGCAGAGACCAGGAATTAATAACGTTATGTATTGTCAAGACCACTGCTGAGTGGGACTGACAGCTGAGTTCGCTGTATAAAGTAAATTGTCTGGGCGCATCTTTCAACCATTGAAACATTCAGATATAGCATTCACCTAATGATAAAGAAACTATAAAGAGAAAAACCACATGTGAAGGGGTAAATACTAATAGTAATAAAAGGCAAATAAGCACCTCACCTTATTCATGCCAAGTTGGGAGGGGGTAGAATAGGGGAAGAATTAAGAATAGGTGGAGATTGTGGAGGAAGAAGGGAAGACAACAAGAAGGACCCGAGCCTGCAGGCATCTTGAGGGGCAGACATCTACCTTCCCATCTCTTCAGGTTTCACCCTGAGCCATTATTGTTGGATAAGTCAGGGTCCTGATGAGAGAAAAGATGGAGTGCTATCAAAACACCAGCCTACTTTTGTTGAAGAAATTGTCAAGTTGATCCTAATATTTATGTGAAAATGCAAAAATACAGAAGAGATGAAAAATACTGAAAAAGAAGAACAAAGTTGGAGGATTTAAGCTACCTGATTTCAAAACCTATTAGGAAGTGACATAACCCAAGATGGTATAATATTAGTGTTTCAGTTTGCTAATGCTGCCAGAATGCAATATTCCAGAAATGGGTTGGCTTGTATACAGGACATTTATTAAGTTACAAGTCTGCAGTTCTAAGACCATAAAACTGTCCAAACTAAGGCATCCAGAGATGATACCTGGACTCAGGAAAGGCTGATGGCATCCGGAGTGCCTCTGTCAGCTGGGAAGGCATGTGACTGGCCTCTGCTGGTCCCTTGGCTTCTGGTTTCAAACAGTTTCACATTTTCTGCATCCACAAATGTCTCTGTATCGGCTCTGAGCTTTTTCCATAATGGTTCCCTCTTAAAGGATTCCCATAATTGGGTTAAGACCTACCTTGAGTGGGTGGAGACACATCCCCATGGAAACCACTTAATCAAAAAGTCCCACCCAGTTGTAATAAGCTCATGAAAAGATCCTCAGTATCATTAGTCAGTAGGAAATGTATGTTCAATCTATAGTGAAAAATTGCCTTGCATCCATTGAAATGAATATTTTAAAAAGACTGACAATACCACGTTTTAGGAGGATGTGGAGAAACTAGCCCTCATATTGCCAATAGAAATGAAAACACTGGGTAGCCATGTTGGAAAAAGTTTGACAATTTCTTAAAAGTTCCAATATAATTTTTTTAACACATGACTCAGTAATTCCAAGAGAAATGAAACATATTTCTTTGTGAAGACTTGTATGCAAATGCTGATAGTAGCATTATTCAAAATAGCCCACAAACAGAAACTATCCATATACCCTTCAACTGGTGAAAGATAAAGCATACAGACAATGGAAATCTATCCTGCATAAAAAGAAACATGCTATATGATACAACATTAATGAGCCTCAAATATATTATAGGAAGTGAAAGAAGCAGATATAAAAAACATCAAGGTGAAATTTTGAGACAAGGCAAATCTATATGGACATAAAACAGATCAGGTTTGGGATTGGAGGTGGGCATGCAGATCAACTGTAAATGGGCATTAGGAAATTTGGGGGGGTGAAGGACATGTTCTAAATTGCAATAGTGGGGATGATTGCAGAACACTATAAATCTACTAAAAACTGTTAACTGTGCACATGACATTAGTAACATTTTGTATTGTTTAAATTATGCCTCATTAAATCTGGTAAAAAGACAAAGCTTCAAAATGAAATTTCATTTTAATATTTTTCTAATAGCAGTCTAACTAAAGCCCTTTAAATTTTTATAATTTCAAGTGCTTATTACAACAGTAAATAATTTCCAAGTTCTTGTCCTTAGAGCAGCATTTTTTGAACATTCAATTATCTTGCAGAAATCATAGATCTCCAAGGTAAAAACTCTTTTGCTGAAGAGAGGTCTATAAAACAAAGGTTAATTTTCTCATGTTGAAGCAGAATTACTAGTTGCTCAAAATGCAAATTTTTACATTTTTCCCTTGTGGTTTTACCGATTTACTTTTCTCCTCAGGAAAGCTACATCTGTGAGAGATCCAAAATGGGTCAGTTACCTCGCCACACCTAAGACCTCAGCTGTCACCTGTGTCCACCCACAGTGCTGCAGCCTCCCAGACCTGGGGCTCCCCAGGTCCTCAGGATGTTCTTTTTTCTCTTTATTAGAGAAGCTGTGGGTTTATGAACAATCACGCATAAAATACAGGATTCCCATATACCACTGTGTTCATTATTATTTTACCATCCCACATGAAGGATCTGTGGGTTCCATTTGGGACAGCCAGGCCCCTGTGCTGCCCTTAGACCCTTTCCACCCGAGTGCTTCCAGGCCATTACACAGCTCTCGTTTTGGCCGCCCTGCTCGAGAAGCTTCCGTGAGGAAAGAGCTGTGTTTCATGGGACCGACCTTCATTAATTATGAGTGTGCCCTACAAAGCAGAGCTGCACCGTCACGCATTCAATCGATACTACTTGCATCCCAACCCTGTTTCTAAACTTCTCCTCCCAGGAAATCTATAAACCTGTCACCAGTTGCCCAAGAATTTTTAGATGACGTTTGTCTCCTTCATAACTCTAACACCTCTGCGTGCTACCTTACTTTGAGAGCTTCCATACGACAGGTGAAATATACTGAAGGGAAAAGATCACACACACAATAAGATAGGTTAAGTACCCAGATAACTTTACCAAGTACATAGAAACCAAACACAAGTGAAGTAGCTGAGGAAGCAGGAACAAATAGTTTCATAATAAGGTATTTCTTCAATCTCACAGGGGTCTCACAGCTGCCAGAGACCTAACTGCAGGGGGTAGTGTGCTGGTTTGGAACGGTTATGGATCCTGGAAAAGCCATATTCTTTTCATCCTGATCCAATATTGTACGGTGGGACCTCTTTTTTTTTTTTTAACATGGGCAGGCACTGGGAATCGAACCTGGGTCCTCTGGCATGGCAGGCGAGCATTCTTGCCTGCTGAGCCACCGTGGCCCGCCCTAGGGTGGGACCTCTTGAGTAGGTTGTTTCCTTACCCAGCCTCTCAAAAAGCAGGGCCCCGTGTCAGGGAAAAACAAAGAAGCAAAGTTAGGGTACACGTACCCCTCAGCAGTGTGGCTCCACTTCGTGGCACTCCAGAAAAGCGTCTCCCAAGCACATCTAGATATTGATAACATAAATCACTCATCAATACCAACAGTCTCTTTTGTCATTTTATTATTTCTTTTCGATTCTGAAATATCCTTTAGGTGTTATTTAAATTTCTTAAGGAACAAAAGGATGTTTCCAACTCCACATCCTCAAATAAGGTATTTTTATTATTTAGGTCACAAGCTTTGTCTTTCCAAGGTCAGTCTTCATCTATTTTTCTCACCATCTCTGTCTAATCATTAGATTACCACAGAATAAAATTTATAATTGATACTTCATTTATAGTCTATAGTTATTTTGATAAAGTTACATAATTTTTGTTCAATAATCATCTTTATTTGCCTAGGTATTTAGTAGGAAGCAAGCACATTTGTGTTGTGTCCTTCCAACTTATTTCTTTTGATAATCTTTGTCCTATGCTCTCTTTGTGACAGCTTTATGAATCCTTCCTCATGTCTGAAAGGACACCGAGAATGGGTGGTTTATTGTGCAGAAGGTAATTGGGTGAAATCCAGTGAAGGAGCTCCTCTCGACATACTTCACTGACTTAATAATATGCTCAAGTGTCAAAAGGCAGAAGCATCCTGGAAGCATTAAGGCTCTATCTCAACAGACAAAGTCAAGGGAAGTGTCTCTTAGTGTTGCTTCCACTCCAGCTGCAATGGCTCCCAGGGAGAAACCAGAATGGGATCATCCTTCACCCTTGATCTGCCAGGCTGGTAGATGCAAAGGTTTTCAAAGGAAATACCTCATATGCTCAAGTCTCTATTTCTGTTGTTTTTAATGAAAAATTGAAGAGAACATATGCTGAATTTTAGATTTTTTTGTGCCAATTGGTCTTTCCTGGATCCATTTATTACTTTACCGCCGCTTTCTAGGATAGAAGAGAGAGGGAAAGCCACACCCACCACACCCCACTGCCAAGGCTTGTTAACATCACTGTATAAATGAGACGCGAAGGGAAATTGTCCCCTAAGTCACTGCCTGCACTAAAACTGCTACGCTGGCAAGTCCTCTTGGTATGCTTGGTTAATTATATGACATACTTTCTTCCAAAGTTCTCAGTTCTTTGAAATGTAACTTTCTAACAAAGCCTACTCTGCGGTGTAGCTGGTGCACGGCGCTCACAGACATCTATTTGGAGAGGGCACTAAAACCCTGAGCAGGCAACTCTCCCAGCCACCAGACAGAGGCTCAGTCCATTTCTTTAATTGTACTCTTTGTCAGATTTCTGCTGATTAAATTTAAATTTGCATTGCTTTAAGCCAGTAAGTTGGTAGCACAGATCACTGGAAGAGAATAAAGAACCCAGCAATAGAATCACGTGTACATGCACCTCTGACCTGTGAGAAAGGTGCAAACACAATTTAATGAATGGAGGATAGCCTTTTTGATATGTGGTTCTTAGAGACATGGGGCATTCATGGGCAAAAAATGAACCGTTGCCTAAAATTCACTCCATGCACAAAAATT
Source organism: Myrmecophaga tridactyla (assembly GCA_004026745.1). NCBI lineage: Eukaryota > Metazoa > Chordata > Mammalia > Pilosa > Myrmecophagidae > Myrmecophaga > Myrmecophaga tridactyla. The sequence continues at coordinate 58,936 of PVIY010006993.1, forward strand.
GATTACCTAGCTTAAATGTGAAAAAAGAAACTACAAAACCTTAAAAAAAATTAGGAGAAAATCTCCAAGATTAAAAACCAGGAAAAGAGTTCTTAGGTTTGAGAACAAAAGCACAAAATATAAAAGGAAAAATTGATAACCTGTATTTCATCAAAATAAACTTTTGCTCTGCAAATCACCCTGTTAGGAGTATGACAAGACAAGCTAAAGACTGAGAGAAAACCATGTGTCTGATAATGCATGAGCATCTAGAATATATAACAAGCTATCAAAATTCAGCAATAAGAAAACAAGCCAGTATAAAGTGGGTGAAAGACAGGGAAGGACATTGCAGCAAAGAGCATATATGGGTGGACAGTGTCCACATGAAGTCATGTTCACTATGATTAGCCTTTAGGAAAACCCATATTAGAAAGAAGATATCACTACACACCTAACATAATTGCTACAATAAAAAATAGTCACACAAAGGGTTCTGATGATGTGGAGAAACTAGGTCACCCCTGCAGTGTTGCTGGGAATGTAAAATAATGCACCCATTTTGGAATATATTTTGGAAGTTTTTATAAAACAAAACATGAGTTTACCATAAGACCTAGAAACTCCTAGAGATTTATCCCAGAGAAATGAAAAGTTCTTCATGCAAAATCCTGTCCCTGAACGTTCATGGTCGCTCTATTTGTAGTGGCTCAAATGGAAATCAGCTCAGATGCTCCTCAACAGGTAAACGGATAAACAAACGATGGCACCCACAGACCATGAAATACTACCCAGCGATTTGAAGGAATGGACAACTGGACATGCAACCCCTGGGATGTGTCTCCAGAGAATCATGCTGAATGAGAAAAGCTAACCCCAAATGACTATAGACAGCATTATTCCATTTATATAACATCCTGAAATGACAAAATTATAGAAATGAAGAACAGATCAGTGTTACCAAGCATTAAGGAGGGAGAGGGGTTTGGGGAGGCAGGAGAGAAGTGCAGATGGCTGTAAGAAGCAACAAAAGGGATCCTTGTGGTGAGAGAAATATCATGCCTCTACTCCGTTTCCATGTCAGTGTCCTGGCTGTGATATTTTCTCTTGTTTCACAGTATGTTACCATTGGTGGGGTCTGTGTACAAGGAACATACCAGCCTATATTAGTTCTCACGGCTGCATGCACATCTGCAATGATCTCAAAATAAAGCATTTAATAAAAACTGCTTTAAAACCGCACAAATAATACACCTGAAAATTGTCTATTTCAAAGTGACTTTAAGATTATTTATACATATTTTAATGCATTATTTGAAGATCATTTTGGAAATTCCTTCTGGCATACATTTTTACATTTCCCTGGATCCTAATTTTACTAGTCATTTATTTATTTATTTATTTTTGCAAATTTCCTGTTTATATCCATTGCTGTTCTTTTAATTGGGCAGTATTTTCTATCTTCTGGCTTTCTGGCCTGTCATCAGAGATTACAGGTGTTAATCCTTTGAGAATAGACTTGGCTTTTGGAAACACTGTTAAATAATTTAAAGCACAAGTCTAATGAACAGAATGGGCAACCAACCTAGCATAACAACTCTTTTGGTTAAAACACAATGAAACTACGAAGTGAGATGATTTTATTTGTGATATGTAACCAGTCTCTGGAGTCAGTTTCCAATGAGGTGTTTCAAATACGCTTTGAGCCACAGTGACATCAGGACATGTGTATACAGATTTCCAAGGCAAGGAAAGTGTATGTTTTCCTTCTGGAATATTTGTTTAAATGGTGTCTATTAATGTTACTTGAATACGTCATTACCTGTAGGTAATTCCTCATGTTAGCAGGAGAAGAACCATAAAACTATGACTGAACTCAACTTCTACCACCTTGTCACAGATTTCTCCATGCCCTGAGGTCCAAGCACTGGCACAGGCTGCTGCAGCCCGACTCGAGATTAACCCCAGAGGAACAACCCAGGGAATGCACCAAGATAGAGAAAAAAGTGTGAAAACCTCCTAGGATGACGAGGAGATGCTAACTCAGTGAGTGTGAGGGTGTGGGGTGGAGGTTGGTCTTTTCCTTGGGCAGGGCTATTGCAGCTGTGTGATAATAATATAGGAAAGGAACTGTTCGAGGTCTTCCCATAATTCTCCCTGCTATTGTTTTGGGGCAGTTAGTGGCAACTTGAGAGACTTCTGGAGTAAAACGTTGGCAGTAGGAAGCTCTGCTCTGATAAGGAACTATAGAACAAGCCATAAGTTTTGGGGACTTAGCAACACACAGCTGCCTTCACAGTCCTTCTCCTTCCAAATGTCCAGGCTCCTGTTATAATCTAAGCAACATCTAAATTCTGCCTCTCTTGTAAGTAACAAATACATAAATCTGGGAATTAGAGAGTGTATGTAGGAACGGCTACTCCCACGTTTACACATCATAAGTCAATTGCAAATATTTTGCTTATGGTGCCTCAGAATTTGGGTCTCTAAGGTTTTAGCTTTCACAAGGATTACTTTCACCAGAGGACACAAGTATAGTTCCTAAGACCTAGGAGGAGAGATTCCATTTACCATTGAAGGAAGAGGCACAAAGAAGTTTAGTGCATTGACTAGATGGCTTGATTCCAACGAAGCACAATTGAGGAAGGGAAATTCTATCAGAAATCCAGTCTGTTAATGATTCACATCCTTTAGTAGTGGAAGTTTGGTTCATCTGAGAAACTTAACTAGTTGAAATGCTGGTTGAGAGCAAAGGGAACCTAGAATGGGGACTGTGAAATGACAATGAAAAATAAAAAACTATGACCTAGTGACCAGCTACAGAAACAAGGACTACAGTAGCTGCTTTAGTTTGTAAGCTGTCAGAAGGCAACATATCAGAAATGGAACAGCTTTTAAAAAGGAAATTTATTAAGTTGCAAAATTACAGCTGTGAGGCCATGAAAATGTCCAAAATAAGGCACCAACAAGAGGTTACCTTCACTCAAGAAAGGCTGATGCTGTCTGGAACTCTCTGTCAGCTGGGAAGGCACCTGGCCGATGTCTGCTGGGGACTCTGGCTTCTGGATGCTTCTCGCAGCTCAGAGGGCACATGGCAACATCTGTGCTCTAGTGTGCAAAAGCTGCCAGAACGCAGTATACCAGAAATGGAACAGCTTTGAAAAAGGGGAATTTATTAAGTTGCAAGCTTATAGTTCTAATGCCATGAAAATGCCCAAATTAAGGCAATCCTATAAAACTGTCCAAGCTCAGGCATCCAGAGAAAGATGCCTTGACTCAAGAAGGCCAATGATATTTGGGGTTTCTTGGTCAGCTGGAAAGGAACATGGAAATGTCTGCTAGCTTTCTCTCTAGCTTCTTCAACCACTTCCCCAGGGGCATTTTCCTTCTTCATCTCCAAAGGTCTCTGGCTGTGTGGGCTCAGTTGGCTCTGAAGCTTTTTCCAAAATGGTTCCTTCTTAAACGGCTCCAGTAAGTAACCCCACCTTGAATGGCTAGAGACCCATCTCCATGGAAGCCAACTTAATCAAAAGGCCCCTGTCACAATTGGGTGGGTCACATCTCCATGGAAACAATAAAAAAGATCCCACCCAGCCATATTGAATGAGGATTAAAGAACATGGCTTTTCTGGGGTCCACAATAACTTCCAAACAGCATACAGCTATACAAATTTTCTTCCTAGACTATTTTGTTCATTTTTGTATATTAAACATTTTCTTTGTTTCCTTTTTCTCTATTATTTTAAATAAGGAAAGTTGGTAGTGGTTAATTTTACAGCTTTGTCTTTATGTTAAAGAACACCTACTTGTGATTGCAACTATGCTAGCAGAGAAATGAGCATTTCTAGAGATGAATTCAGAGAATTAGGGCATTTTTAAGAGAGTGCATCTTTGTATGAAAATTAGTTGAATTCTATTATTCAAACCTATAATGTGGTTTTGATTGTTGCTACATTAGATGGGTAGAAAAATGGATAAGGATACTCAGTGTTCCAGAGTTTGGACTATGCTGAAAGCACCCACTGACTCTCATTTGCAAACTCAGCTTTCTTTACTGTTCGCGCGTTCCTGCCCTGCCGTTTGCCAAGTACGTTTCTCAGAGCCCCGTGAGCACTGGCTCGTGCTCGGTTCTTCCCGTGGCAGCCGCGGAAGGAAGAGAGAGCACCTTCAGGGTCCCTGCTTGTCCCTCTGGCAGTTGTGCCATGACGAGGGTGGGGCGCTGCATCCTCAGCAGCAGCCGGGGTGGTGGCAGCTGGACGCAGAGGCTGCGGCCACCGAGGAAGCCGCCGCAGCCGGAGCCCATCTGCACAGGGCAGGCTCCGCCCAGGGAAAACCGGCTCCGGGCCGCGCAATCCTCTTGTTTCTTCCCGGCACTGTGGAAGCGTCTGAAGTTGCTAATTTTTGTGTATTGCCTAATTCATTTTTTGCTCCTCCCGATATTTCAAATCCTTCAGAAGACAAAAGTAAAACACAAATTTTAATTATTAAATTCTCTATTTAAAATAGCAGGAAAAAAAAAAAAAGGGTGGCTGCGGTGGCTCAGCAGGCAGAGCTCCGACCTGCCGTGCTGGAGGTCTGGAGTTCGATCCCTGGTGCCTCCTGCCCATACGCAAATTAAAAAAAAAAATAGGAAGAGTTTATCTTTCCTACTTGGACTCTGACTGTAAGTATAGACCCGAGTGAGACCAGCCCCGAGTGAGACCAGCCCCCAAGTCCTCCTGGCACCTCTGCTAACATGAGCCGAGAATGGTGAACAATACAAACAGCCACTGACACGAGGATTGATGTTACACGGCTATGTCCGCACACTGGAATATTATACAGCTAACAAAATAGATGACCATTTCTATGTGCAACAATGTGCATGCATCTCAGCAATGTTAATAACAGCTTTATGGAATATAATTCACACATTACAAAATTAAGTTCAGAGTTTTTTTACTATATTCATAGTAAGTTGTGAAATCAGGGTGGGTGAAACTTCTAAGTTTGTTCTTTATCAAGATAATTTGGGATATACCAAGTCCTTTTCTTTTCAATGTGAGTTTTCAGCTCAGCTTTTCAATTTCTGCCAGAATGTCAAACTGGAATTTTGTTAGGAATTGCATATGTAGATCAACTTGGAAGTATTGAATCTTTAACAATATTCTCTTCCAAACCATGAGCATGAAATGCATTTTGATTTATTTCAGTCTTCTTTAATATTTTTTAACCATATGCTGCAGCTTTCAATGTACAAATCTTGTACTTTTTTGTTAAATTGATTTCTACGGATTTGAAACAAATTGGTGAAAGCAGGTATCCTTGTCTTATTGCAAATATGAGGGGGAAGCTACGAGTCCTTCTGCATTAAGTGTTATGTTAGTTGTGGGTTTTTATTATGATGCGCTTTATCAGGTTTAAAAGTTCCCCTTTATTCCTAGTTTCCTGGTATTTTTATCATGAAAGGATATTGGATTTTGTCAGGTGCTTTTGGGGTTTTCTGGTACTTTATTGAAATCTCTAGCTATGATTAGACTGTGTGTCTTACTTCACTTCTGTAAGTTTTGCATGAAACTCTCTCCATGAGCATCTCTTTTAGTCTTCTTTCATTCTTTCCTCTTTCCATTCCTGAGACTGGATAATTTTAATGAACTTACTTCAAGTTCATTGATTCCTTTTTCTACCAGTTTAAGTCTGCAGCTGAGCCCTTGCAGTAAATTTTTCATTTCATAATATATTTTTTCAACCCTAGAATTTCTATTTGGTTGCACTTTAAAATAATTTATATTTCTTTATTGCTCATCTGTATTTGCTGAGACACTGTTTGCAAAAATTGCTTTTGGGTGGCTGCCGTGGCTCAGCAGGCAGAGCTCCGACCTGCCGTGCTGGAGGTCTGGAGTTCGATCCCTGGTGCCTCCTGCCCATATGCAAATTAAAAAAAAATTGCTTTTAATTCTGAAGAAACATTTCCTTCAGTTTTTAAAATGTATTCATAATAGCTGACTTAAAATCTTTGTATAGTAGGTCCAATATTTGAGTTTCCTTGGCAACTGATTTAATTTCCCCCTGTATATTTGTCATACTTTCCTGTTTGCATATGTATTGAGTAGTTTTTTGTTGAAATATAGTCACTTTAATCATATAATTTGGAATTTCTGGAAACCCGTTTCCCCCTTTCCTCCAGGTTTTGTTTATGCAGTCTGTAATTATTATTGTTGGTGTTCATTTGTTTTCACTTCCTTGACTAATTCTGTGAAGTCCGTATTTGTTGTTCTGTGCACTTCTGAAGTTTCTTCTCAGTTAGCATAGAGGTTGGTTAATAACTGGACAGAGATTCCCTTAAATTATTTGAGTCAGCTTAACAACACTCTTCATTGAAGGTGTCTCTGCGTGTTGTAACCCCTGGGAACTTGTGACCTTTCACCTCCTCCACTCACAGAGCCTCAAGGTCAAATAGATATTTCTGGGCATGTACACATTTCTTCAGAATGTCCACCCACTCCCTGGGAACAAGACATTTTTCACTGGGCAAGCTCTAAATGAAGTTAAATTAATTCTGTAGATTTTTTTCCCCCAGGGAGCTCCCAGCAAGGACAATGGTGACAGTTGTCTGGGGATAGGGCTTTTGCGGCACTCCAGATCCTTCCCTTCCAGTGTCTTCTAGGTTGCTGCTTTCCAGTTGTCATGGCTGTGCAAATGCCCTTCTCAAAGCTACTGCAAAGCTGAGGAGGGGAAGAAAATAGGTCTTATTACAATGCTACAGAGCATGCTTTTTCACACTGAGATCAGCCCTTCCTCTTGAGTAAATGTTTTCATATTGATATAAACTTTGGTTAATTCCCAGAGTTCAGAAATGCTGATGGTGATAATGTTGCCATTTTTCTTGTTTCCACAGAGAAGCGGGTTTTCAGATGTTCCCCACCATCCATGAAGAGCTTTCCCTCAGCACCATGTATTTGAGTAAAGTAAGTCCCAAAAGATGACATATAGCATATTGTTCTTTTTGTGAAATAAAAAAACTAAAATTATGAAAGTATTTGAATATACACAATATAAAAAGGAAAAACTAAAATTATAAAAATATTGGAGTGTACACTATGTAAAAATGAATTTAAAAATAACAAACATGGGATGAGGGTGATCTTGAGAAAGGAGCCTGGGGGCAGGGGGCAGGGTCCTGCGGGGAGGGTGTCTGTCACGAGTCAGACATTAGGATCCATCTCCTAAGACCTGCGCGACTAAGGGAGGGGAAATGTGGGCTTTTATTAGCTCATGACCGTAACATGATTAATAGTGAATGGGCGGGCGGGCCATGGTGGCTCAGCAGGTAAGAATGCTTGCCTGCCATGCCCGAGGACCTGGGTTCGATTCCCGGTGCCTGCCCATGTTAAAAAAAAAAAATAGTGAATGGGAACAATATACCAAATGCCTTTCTGGATTCGTGATCCTCTTCTGTATGTTATCCATGTTCTCACACACAAGCAGTTACGTGCACATTCTTCTGATAAATAGAGGACTTTTAGCAGAACGCTTTATCAACTACTTTTAAATATGTGTGGGATCTGGGAGCACAAATCCCCTTGAAAGGACATATGTGTTTACTATTGTCTGATTCACTTAATTCTGCAGTGGAAATAAAGAAACTTCTGGAAGGCTTTAAAGGAAATTTTCTTTACTTTTTGTTTAAGGAAGTCATTATTCTTAAATGCTCTTACTCTGTTTGACCTCAATTTTTATGATTACCTATTTTAGGTGATAAGAACTACATACGCAGGCGCCATATTGGAAAGGCAGCCAACCAAGCCATATAAATGCAGCGTTTGCTTTGATAAATCAAAAATTTCCTAAATTTTGCTAATCTGCATGCATTGTCATGTTCTGTTCAAAATGTGCTGGTGTGTGAGCAAAGCTTCACCCATGGTGTTTACATTTGGGGTGCACCAAATCTAACCATGTATGGTGCTTCACTTAGGAACTTGGCCTGGAATTTATTGCAAAATAATAGTTTTAGAAAGGCTAACTTTAGTAAAAAACACTAATCTCCTAAGCCCACTTCCCAATATTTATTTACTTTCAATTTTGGCTTCATTTCCTCCTTCACTTTTCTTTATCTATTTGTCACTAAAGTAAAAGCTTACAGAACACTCAGGGGAAGCAAAGAAAAGAAAATGTTCTAAAAGAAGGTATCAGGGACTTAATTTTCTGAAAGGTTTGCAGACTTGAATGAAAGTAGTTTATGGAGGGAAAAATCAATCTCTATATGTCTTCCAAGGGAGGGTCAATTAATCCAAAGAATCTTTGGGAATTTTTATTATCTTACTTGCACATTGATGAATGTATATGTCAAAAGTATAATAAACATTGCCCAACAATAATAGGAGAAAGAAAGCACTAAAGAGGTTGGAAAGCAAAGCAATATCATGTGCTGTTATTTCTTTTAATTTTCCACCTCATTAACATTTTGGATGGGGATATGCTGAGTGTGCAGAAATGGTACTCCTTTATCATTAAATGTTTTGCTGCAAGCCATTGGCATATGGTCGTTACTAGTTTTTTTTTTTATTATCCCCTGGGTGTATATATATGTATTTTTGAAAAGGTTTTACGGTATTGTGTATATGTGTGTGTCTGTATAAATATATATATATATATTTCACATTATTTATTTGAGCCACAATTTAAAAAGAAGCAAACTTATGGGATGATTTACTGGATATTTGATGATTTTGTTTGTGAACTACTGGTTCTTTAGAAAAAAATAATTGGATTTCAAGGAACTTTATATTAAGATAATGTCTGCAATTGTAATTTCAACACTAGAGTGGAAAGGAAAGACTAAGAGCCCAGGACATAGGAGGAAAGGATTTTTATACTTTAAATTAAATACTGGAGCCTGGCTCCAGTATTTAATTTATTTGGGATCATGGAAAAGTCACTTTGATTTTCTGATTCTTAGAGTCATTGCAAAGTAAGTTTTGGAAAATATTATTCCAAGATCATGATTTTTGGTTCTGGTTTGGTTGTTTTTTCTTTCAGTTACCTCATTACTCTATCACAATATTTCAAAATCATCTGTTGTTTTATAATAATCGTTTTAACTTTTACCTCACTGAATAGAATGTGGATTCCCAGAGAGCAGAATCTTTGTCTTGTTTTTCTTCTTGTCATATGTATCGATGGAGTCTAAGGTCACTTACCAATTTAGAACTGCATGAAAGGGTATTTATTATTTTTATTAATGGTTTATACACATCATTTAAACTTTGTATGTATTTAGCAAATATATGTGTATTAGCATTACCGAGTACAGCCACATGAACTTTAAATTATGAAATACTTTCTATTTGTGGACTTATGTAAAGCTAACTTCATATACACAAAATTCTTTTGTGTATGTGGTTTTTTTGTTGTTGGCATTTCTCTTTAGGATGCTAGTCAACTGTACTTAAATCTTAGTTAGCAAAAAATAAATCACTTAACATTTAGTCAAAAGCTTAAGTATTAGCGTGCAGAGAACTGAGCATAAGTACTAACCTAATTATCACAAAATATGGAAGATAGGGCAATTGCAAATTTGCAGCATGCTGTGCTGAACAGCGCTGCTTTGCTTCAGTAAGCTATTTGACTTTATATTCTGAAGCCATAATCATTTTTCCCTTGTCTCACCATCAGCACATTAAAAATCTGTCAGTACACCCTCGTTTTTCTCTGTCTCTGTCAACGTTTCTGGTCTCACCTACTTTTACACAGTGGAGCGAGTCTGATTGAATTTTCAGAGTGTACTGAGGTCAGGGGTCCCATGTGGCCCAGCTCGGGGGCCAAAGGCTGAGTGGGGAGGAGGGCATCCTTCCCGAGGCCTGGTAGGGAGGCTGCCCTTCTGGAGACACAGACCAATGCAAAGTGTCCAGTAGCAAGAGGGGCTGCCCGAGGAGGGGCCACCCTGGCACGGGGCAGCAGAGTTCAGGGTGCTTGAGGAGATGTCTGCCCAGGAGGACAGAGGCGTGCGGCACCAGAGCCCAGGCAGCGTGAGGGGTCGGCACGGGGATATGGAATCCTGAAGGATGGTCAGGACTGGGGAGAGGCCACAGGATACCCCAGTCCAGGTGGGATGAGGAGGGCACCTGTGTAGCGGAGGCTGCTGTGCAGATGGGAGATTGTTACATACGGTGGAACGGAACAGTAAGCTCAAGTATAAAGAGCAATAGGAACCAGTTTCTCACGGTTGAAGTTGTAAGAGCTATAAAACTAGAATAAACCCTATGGTGTCCTACTAAAAATCATATAACTATGAAAGTAAACTAACAGTGTGACTATATAGAGAGAGCTATATAGAATGAAATAGAGATGTAAATATATGTCTACATGTATGACAATATATGTGATAATTTATGTCTATATGTTTGCCTATGGAGATTTGTATGTATGTATGTGTTCTATATGTGTATGTGCACATTTATTCACATAAATATATATAAATACATATATATTCTGGAGTTTGCCTACAAGCAGCAGCACCCCATAATATGATCACAGTATAGTAATCGTAACTTGTCTTCTAAATATTTCTCCACTAAAATGAATCCGTGCTTTCTGGAGAAATGGCTCACTCTCAGGGGTGGGGTAGCGTGATGCAAGATGAACCTGGATTATTGTGTGTGTCAGAAGATAAGGAAGTGCTCAAATAATGATGGGGACATATCAAAATGATAGAGAAGTCCACTGCCCACACTTAAGACAATTTGAGCATTGAAATAGACATTCATCGCCATCAAAAACAACCCATTGAATAAAATTGGACTCCATGAAACCATAAGTCCATAATAAAGGAACCAAAGAAATAAATAGCAAATCAGTGGTAAGTTTGATTGGTGTATTCGCTTTCTATGTTGTGTAAGAAATTCCAGAAACTCAGCAGCTCAAAACAACACACTTAGGATCTGAGTTTCTGTGGCCAGGACTTGGGCACAGTGCCTCTGTGTTCTCTGCCAGGTACACTCAAGGAGATGGGCAGGGCTGGGTGCTCATCTGGAGACTTGCCTGGGAAACTTTCTCTCCCAAACCATTCCTACTGTTGGGGGAACTCATTGCCTGGCACCTGTAGAACTCATCATAGGCACTTTGATTCCCCAAGACAATGGGAAACAAGATTCTAGAGTGAGTCTGTTAGCACGATGGGGTCTTATATGAAAAGGCAGAACCTCAGAAGTGCCATCCGTCACCTTTCCATGTTCCACTGGCTGCATGCAGGCCCTGCCCATGTGCTCGAGGAAGGGATTGCACAGGGCTGGGTGCAGAGTGAAGAAGAAGCTGTTTACATGGTACAAGGTGCCTCTCCACACAACGTAGTAACTTCGAAGGGAAAAGGCTAACTTCACCCTGGTAGCTCCTGACCCTCCACTTTAATCAAGGAATCAGAAGGAACTCCACCTGTAATGCCACAAACTGAGATTTTGTGTGCACCTTATAAGATGCAATGAAAAGAACACGGCATCGCTTCTGCAGTCTTTCTGTCAGAGATGTATAACTAGAATTTAGTCACGAGGAAACATCAGTTAAGCCCAAACTGAAGGGTCCTGTACCCAAAAAATGACCCGCAATTTTAAAAAATGCTCGGGTCATGAAAGTCAAGGTAATATTTCAGACTGAAGAAGACTAAAGAGACATGCCATCTAAACAGGGGATTGTGAACCAGATCATGGCAACAAAGGAGTTTAGGGAGATAGTTTGCGGAACTTGAAAAGGGGTTGAGAAAGGGGTTGAAGGATTGTATCAATGCCCATTTACCAGTTTTGGTGGCTCTGTGGTCATGGGGGAGGGTTTTCTCATTTGCTGAAATACACACTGAAGTATTCAGGAGTGAGGACAGACAGGGCTTCAGGTTGCCAACTCACTCCCTGACTGTTTAGAAAAATAATCCTTCATACTGTACTTACAACTTTTCTTTGGGGATATTTCAACACACAAAAAAACCAAAATGTAAAACTAGTGATTTCTCCTATTGCCCACTAGAGCATTCCCTAATGCGACTTTCTAGGGAAACTAATTGAAATCACATTTAAAATACTTTTGGCCAAATACATTTGGGAAAAGTTGGTTAAATAAAGTTAAACAAGTATGTTAGATGCAGGATTTCTTAGAGTTTTAAACAAAGTAAGCATGCTGTTAATGGCAAAGAATGTGCAGTACTGTGCAGTGTCCCCTAGCATTGTTATTGGTTGGTCCCCACCCCCCAAAACTCATGGATCTGCAGAAAACACACTTGGGTAAACAGCAATATTAGGGTAAATGCTTCTTTACCAATTATATTAAGCTGCCATAACTTTCCTGTCTTTCAATTCTCAACTTAATCATCCTAATAATGAAATATTTTGCTTATTTAATAAAATATTTAGTAGGGTCAAGTGATGATGGAACTATGTTAATTTTAGTCTTGACTCTCTTACTTTTTAGGAAAGTACAAATATGTAGTCAGATGAAAAACTTCATTGGAACTGCCACCCAGCGGAGATAGTGTATTGGTGTCATTCCTTCAGTTCGTTTGGTTTACCCCTAGGTATCGATCTTGCAGTATTTATCATTCATTTTGTATTGCATCTTAACTCGTCACAAAGCCATAGTTTTGTAGCAAGTTTTTCACTTGACATTTTGCTCTAAGGGTACTTCCTAGTAATTAAGTATTCCTTAAGCCATTATTATAATGACTATATAATGTATATGGATGTTTTATAATTAGTTTTTCCCTTTTTTGAGTGCTGGAAATTGAGATTCCTGAATTTCAATATTATAAACAATTCTTAGATGACAACTCCTAAAAATTATATACACATTGCTTTTGAGTGGAGATTGTGTAAAAATGAATTTTCAAAATAAAAATGTTTGATAACTTTAATGACTTTAGGCATATAATGCCGAATACAACAACAGAAAACTTACAATTTTTAAATGTATCAGAATTGTACCAGCAGGCATGTTACCCCAACTGGTTTGCCAATCCTACATATACGTGTCAAAAAATCTTTGTCAATTTAGTGACTCATAAAATGTTACTTTGTTTAGTCTCTGCCTCGCTCTTGCTGCCTCCCTCTGGCTAGCCAGGCAGAACTTCTACTTTGCACAATCTACCACTGAATAGTGTAGCTAATTTCCCAGATCCCGCTGCTCGCAATCCCCTCAGCCCGTGGTGCTCTTTCTTGTCCCCTAATCTCCAGGGCCATCTGTCTCCTTTCCTACCATGTGTCCAACCCATAGATCTCCACTGAGGCCCTGCTACGTGTGAGGCATTTTTCTAGGCATTCGGAGCCCTTCTGTGCTCCTTCGGGAGCGAGCGTGTGCCCAGCTGAGCTGGGATGCTCCGTGCAGGCAGGGAGCCTTCCTCCAGACCTCTGAGAAGCTTTACTGCCAGGGCGAGCTCTGGTTTGTTTACGGTACTCTGATCCTTAGCAGAGTTCTTAGTGATGGACACAGTAAATATTAGAAAACTTGAGTTTACTGACTTACCGTCTTTCCTTCTCAAATTTCCCATGGTTACATTGTGTGACAAATGATAGAGTGCTGCCTGACATAATAGATAATAATCACTCCAAAGCCAACAAATATTGTTGACACACAGTGATGATTTGAGCTGCTTTGAACTTATATAAAGTAGGAGCAAGCAGTAGTGTTTGCAAAAATATCAAAATAGAAACCATTATCCACCCCCCACCCAAGAGTTACTTTTAAAATAGCCATTTTTTTTTCTTTATGGGGGAAAGAGAATGGAGAGGGAAATGAAGATAAGAAAAACATACAGGCTTCTTAGTTTTGTTGCTGAGTTTTAAAATAATGTTTTAATTCTTGCTTATTTGTGCTTTTAGTTGAACCTTGGATGCTTAAAGTTCTTTCCTCAAGGGAGAGATTTTCACAAATCAGAGTAACATGCTTTTCCTGTTTACACTTTTGCATATAACTGCATATTTTTGGACTATTGAATTTGCTATCTTTTCAACATGCTTGGATTAAAGCTTTAGTTTATTTTTGCTACTGATTTTTTTCTTTTTCTCTTTTCATTTTTCTCTGAGGGTGCAGATTAATCTGGTTCTGTCCAAACTGATTAGAGTTATTAAATACATTACCCATAGCAGATTTTGTGAAATAAATCTGGCAATACAATTCTCAATGGACTTTAAAAATCTCTTATTAGTTAATTATCAAGACACTTCTGAGCCATATTAAATTACCCCATTTTTCTTCTGATTATTATTCTGGTGTCATGTAAAATTATAAGGTGTGTGAAGAATGTCCCATTAAATACTAAATGTCCAACATGAGTGATTTTTACAGCCCAAAATTCAAGTTTTTACTCCTTAAATTTTAAGAAGTTCATCCTTGGCATTTATCCTAATCACTCTTTGTTTCATAGACAGCTGCGTGTTTGATGCTTCAGTGGAATATTTGTTTGCATAATTAGATTTCGCTGTGGACAGGTTACCGTTTGGCTCACCTGACGGAAGTGCCCGTGTGAGTCCACGCCTGGAGAATGGACAGGCACAGCTCAGCACAGACTTCAGTGACCGCAGTTCTGCTGACCTGTCCAGCCAAATCCTGTGAACCTGCCTTCAGGAAGCAAGCGAAGAGTTAACTCACCAGCAAAGAAATGCTCGGCTGTGCTCATCAATGTCACCAGCCCGTCGCTGGCATGGCTTCTCAGCTAACTGGGAACAGTACCTCTCTCAGGGTTGGCAGGATTTAGTGAGTTCCTCGGCATTTTGAAATGTTCAATGCGTATCAGCTTAACGTTTACCCGACCTCCCAGGTGGGTCCTTGGGGGGCCCTATCAGTGAAATTTATCACAGCCACAGGAGACGCGTCTGTTGGATTGGCCCGCGTGGAGGGCCTCAGTCGTGGGTGTTTCCTTAGCCTTGGAGCCTTCTTTGCGGGGAAGGACATCCTTTGAAATAATGGATATTAATGAAGTATTTACTTTTCCATTTATTGGGAGCTGACTAAAAGGTGATAATTACTTGCCTCAGTGGCCTACCTGAAGTGAGTCATTTTGGCACTAAACCCACAGCTAAGGTAATGCTCCCAGGATTTTCTGCTTTTTAACTGATCCCTTAAGGAAAAACAAACCACTCAAAGCTCTTTTTTCCCTCCTAGTAGTTATTACCTGGCTGCTTCCCGGGGACCTCAGCACCTCCTACGAAATGGTTCACGACTCAGCTCTGCAGCTGTACTCATCACCTGCATTTCTCTTCTCAGGCTTGATACTGTGTTCTCTCCGGTTGGTTGTTCAAGGAAAAATAGATCTTATAAAAAGAAAAAAGCAATAATGGCATGATTATAAATACTTTCCAAGAAAGTCCAATGAACAATTAAAGAGCAGGTTGAAATAAGCTTTATGAGAAGTGCTGTATTTGTTCTCTATTCCCATAGTTGTTCCACAGTTCATTTCTCAAATTCAGCAAGAGGCTCAGTGATTACTGGGACAAATATTTTTAAAACTACATGAACAGTCATCTGATTAACAAGTCAAAAACAAAAATGACTTAGGAATGATTGTTTAATGTTTCTTGTGTGAAGAGGAATTTTAATAGGTTCATCAGGAACTAACTATCTAGAATGGTTGAGAATGCTGTTCATCTTTAAGGACTAGAAGACTCTAACAGAGAAATAAGAAAGATACTAAAAAAGTAGGAATTAATATCACTTTTTCACAGATATCTAAAATTAATGCATTTTTTTGTCAGGTAAGTGTATGTCTAAGGATGAGTTATGCGAAGAGAAAAATCCCAAATCAAATTGAATCCTATACTAGTAATTTAGGTGAGGCTCATATCACCTGAACAAACCTACTAGGGCAATGGTGTGTCTTTTCAAAATGAGACTCATATAATAGTGAGAAATTGGGCTCAAAGATGAACTAAATGTCTTCTGCATTTCTATAAATCATGGAAAAGAACAATTGTTCAAAAACTTATTCTAGTGAACTAATAATTATATATCATGAAAAATATGCCCTTTTTCACTGGTTTTGAAACTGTGACATCTACAGTATTCCAGTGGATTAGTAATTAGCCCTATCAATACATTTTTATTTTATGAAAATAGATTTACAAACATAAAAAATTTCCCAAGTAACATTTAGTTTAATATATAGAAAAACTTTGAAGCAGTAAGGAAAAAGTAATCTCTATGAAAAATCACAAATATTTTCTCCATTGAAAGAGCAGGCTGTGCCCCTATGCCAGTAAAGAAGAGGATTTATACCTAGATGATTACTTGAGTGCTTAAGCACTTAGGAATTCCCAGAAATTTTTGTCCCTATCATTTGACAGGGACACACAATCTCTAATTTTATGTCCTCAAGAGTTGAAAATCTAACCTGGGGATATTTAATTTTTGCAAAAGAAAATATGGAGCAAAAGCATATACATTTATTAAAATTCTAAGGAGTATTGCTATAACGCTAATTCTTTTTTGGAGACTGAGAGGGAAATAATGTTTGCTACATAAAGCAGTAATGAATGCACAAACAAGGGGGCACAGAGATGATCCCATAACCTAATCCCTTTGAAGCAGATCAGAAAGCTGAGACCAGAGGCAAAGGGACTTGCCAAGATGCAAAGCTGATATCAGAAGCCAAACCCCACATTTGTAGCTTTATGTTTTCCTACAGGCATGCATTCGGAGGCAGCAGTTCTGTATGCCATGCAGTGCTCCACTCATTGCCTGCCTTGTGTATCTCTGTCACTTCTTTCCAATTCACATTCTCAAATGCCTCAGACATTTCTAACTGCCTCTTGGGACATCATCACATTGGCTGAGAACTTCTGTAATGTGTGAGCTCATTTAGTCACAAGACATTGCAATTTGTGGCAAAAAAAAAAAAAACCCTCAAAAAATGTAAGAAATTCTTCAATAACAGAGGATTTATTATCATTATTACTATTAATATTACTTAATTGGTCTGCAGCATTTGTAGCAGTATAAATCTCTGAAAAATCCAAATGGAGCTTATTTTCTAACTATAGGATTGGCAGATTGATTAAATACTGCCGCATGGAGGACATTTTAGTATATGATTAAAATCTGTCAGTTTCCTTCACTGTTCCAGCCCCCAGGCAGGTTTCCTTCTAGAGATATTGCTCCAATGGCAGAAGGATCTGGGGTGACACAGCGCGACAGCATTCTTTGAGTACTGTTGAATGTCATGGACTTGTTGAATGTCTTTTAATCGGTGCCTTTGGAAGTGGATTAAATGTAGATGTGTTAACATGCGCAGCAAGGAAGACTGGCCGCCAGAGGAGCTCAGGGACATCTCGGCAACAAAGGAAGAGACCTCTGTTACAGGATTTGAGAGAAAGGGGGGCTTGGACACAATACTTAAATGAAGAAGCACTTATTTCTCTGAGACTCCTAACTGTAAATTGATACTGAGGTGAGAATAAGGGTACATTCTCAAGGACAAAGCCAGTTTGGAAGGGGGTGTTAATGGGAGTTGTGAGCTTTAACCTTAAATTGCTGCTCTCCCAGGGAGGTGAAATAGTGGGCGACGGGCTGGGGGTCCTGGACCGAGAGTACGTGCCTTGTCCTCTCTCCTGGGGCAGTCAGGAAGGCAGCAGCACTGTGGCCGTGCACTTTCACTGCTTAGGATCAAATGCAAAACTACATATTTGCATGAACTGTTTCCATTTATAAATGTTAGCAATTAATTAAGATGGGTCATAAGCGCTGTGTGGGTCCCACCTGCCCAACTCTACCCCTGCATAGCGTGCAGACCAGCTCTCAGCCGCCTGCCTTGCCTCTGGGCACAGTCAGTCGCCTGATCGAAGGGAGCTGAGTCAGGATGCTTCAACTGCTCGGGATGCTTCAGCTGCTCAAGATGCTTCAGCTGCTCAAGATGCTTCAGCTGCTCAGGATGCTTCCGCTGCTCAGGATGCTTCAGCTTCTTGGGATGCTTCCGCTGCTCGGAATGCTTCCGCTGCTCGGAATGCTTCCGCTGCTCGGAATGCTTCCGCTGCTCGGAATGCTTCCGCTGCTCAGGATGCTTTAGCTGCTCTGGATGCTTCCGCTGCTAGGGATGCTTCTGCTGCTAGGGATGCTTCTGCTGCTAGGGATGCTTCCGCTGCTTGGGATGCTTCAGCTTCTTGGGATGCTCAGGGTGGGTCATGTTGGAGGCTGAAGGAGGACTGCATCTCCTTTCCTATAATGTTTACATTGCACTATTTTTTAGTAAAGCCTAACAGTGACTACCTATTACCATATAAAAATTATCAGTAAAAATGTACTTTTTTCTTAAATCTGTAATCTTTACCATACACCTATGTGATATGTCAGATAAATATTATCTTCACCTTACTGAATAACACGAAGTCAGAAATCATAAATAAATTCACAGACACCATGCAGCATTTAGCTGTGGAGACAAGACTTATATTTTTCAAACCTATTCTACATTCTTTCAAGCACACAGTAGCATCTTTACTTTGTTCTTAAAATATTTTTTAATGTTATGTTTGCACAGATGTTAAATTTTTAAGGAAGTTTTATCTCAAGATCTCTAAAAGAATGCAATGGACTTAAAATTTAACATAAGGAAAAATTAGTCTTAGCACCAAAATAATGATTGCCTTTAAGTAGCAAACATTTAGCTTGGGATATTTTTCTTACAGTTTTATCAGATTTGTGTATATTAAGACCATGATATGAAATAAGTGTGTGAATATGTAGACACATCTAGGAATGTATTATATTTCGAAAATCAAAAATAGAAAATATTTGTTGGTTTTAGATGAAACTTCAAAACTTGACTTTAAATCTTTGTCCTTTGTTTATATTAGTGTTTAAAGCAACATTACTATTTATTTTTGTATCTCAGTAAACTAAATTTCCATTTTAATCTTGTTTTCCAAGAAGTTAAAATGTGCATTATCAACCTAGATGAAATGTCGCAAGGAAAGTTTTAGTGTTGCAAGGCACTAAACTTACTAGAAATACAATTATGATAATCCCTTATATTTCAAAGTAGATGGGAAAACACCATGAATACCTTAATTTTTCAATTTTGATGACAGCAGGAGATATTACTATATTCTTTCATACACCCAGTTGGGTTTTATAATTTGTTAAGGTATTTATTTATTTATCATAGCATAAGCTATTAATATCTAAACATGAAAAAGAGAAATATACTAGGAAGTGTCAGAAGTGAATGCACTAGAATTAACTCTCAATAATAAATTAATGCAGGAATAAAGAAAAATCCAATGCCCAGAGTTTGTCTGTGTGAAATATTTAAGATTCATCTTGTATTCAATATGGTAATATTACAAATACTATGTTTATGAGAGTAACAAAGAAAACTAATAAGTAATTACTGTGAGCTGCTCATAATGGAAATTACTGTTTATTGTTGGAATGAATTGAGTGCGAAGCATGAGATTATTAATACAGAATGTCATAACCTATTCCTTACTCAACAGAGTTAATTACTGCTTAAATAGTAAATTGTTTCATTGTCTTCCAAAACAGGCTAACTCCATAGATACAATTTGGGAAACTAAATGCCTTTTTTTTTTTTTAATGAAAATTGTTTTTATAATCAGACACTGTTAGGAAGGAAAAAAATTTATAGATGTTTATTTTAATTAAACTACCTATACTTCTTACATTTAGCAACCTCAGTTTTACAGGCAAGGTAAGCAAATACTGAATTCTAGGTAAACAAATACTAAATCATTGGATGACTTCTGTTAAAATAAAAACATGGTGATGAAATGGTTTTCTGTGCCTTCAAAAGACCAAAAATACATAATTTAATGTAAACTAAAGATTTGGAGGGTACATACGTACACATGTGCACATGTGGTCAATTGTTGTGACTATAATGAATGAATGTTACAAATGAATCACATCTGAAATTCCCCTGAGCACTGCCTTTGCTGAATCCCACATGTATAGGTATGCTGTGGTCTTGCTTTCATTTATCTCTAAGTATTTTCTAATTTTGCTTGTAATTTCTTCTTTAACTTTCCAGTTGTTTAAGTGTGGTGGTGAATTTCCATATATTTAAAAATTTCCAGTTTTCCTTCTGATTGATTCCTAGCTTCACTCTGTGGTTAGAGAAGTTACCTTTTGTGATCTGAATATGTTTCAATTTATTGAGATACTCTTGTGCCCCCTCACATGGTCTACCCTGGAGAATGTCCACGCGCGATGCAAGAGGACATGAGTTCCTCTGTTGCCCTGGAGGAGAATGTCCATGCACGATGGAAGAGGACGTGAGCTCCTCTGTTACTCTGGAGAATGTCCACGTGCGATGGAAGAGGACGTGAGCTCCTCTGTTACTCTGGAGAATGTCCACGCGTGATGGAAGAGACGTGAGTTCCTCTGTTACCCTGGAGGAGAACGTCCACGTGCGATGGAAGAGGATGTGAGTTCCTCTGTTATCCTGGAGAATGTCCACGTGTGATGGAAGAGGATGAGTTTTCTGTCGTTGCTGTGAGAAGCGTTCTATGTATGTTTTTTATCTAGTTGGTTTATACTCTTGTTCAATTTATTTATTTACTTGTTGATCTTCTATTTTGATATTCTACCCATTATTGAAAATGGTGTATTGAAGACTTCAGCTATTATTGCTGAACTTTCTATTTCTTCCTTCAATTCCATCAGTGTCTGCTTCATATGATTTGGCCCCAGTTTTTAGGTGCATATATGTTTTAAATTGTTAAGACTTTTTATTGAGTTGGCCCTTTGTATCAGTATTTGAGGTCCTTCTTTGTCTGTTACCAACTTTTTACTTGCAGCCTGTTGTGTGCTGTTAGTCTAGTCAACCCAGCTCTCCCAGCCTTCTCTCCCCTGTTTTTCTTCACATGGGCAGATACCAGGAATTGAACCCAGGTCTCGACCATCACCCCAGCTCTCTTTTGATTAATATTTCAGTGGGATATTTTTCCATCCTTTCACTTTCACACTGTTTGTGTAGTTGAATCTGAGATAGGTTTCTGATCAGCAACATATAGTTGAAGTCAGACTCCTTTGACCATTTTGCCAGTTTCTCGCTTTTGATGGGAGATTTTAATCCATTTATATTTAAAGTAAAAACTATTAAGACAAATTTACTTTTGCCATTTCACTACCTGTTTTCCTTTTTTTTTTTGTAAGCCTCCTACTTTTATTGTCCCTTTTTTCCTTAATGCCAGTTTTCCTTTTTGTTTAGGTCATCTTTTGTAATGAACTAATTGAATTACTTCTCATTTTCATTTGTGTAAATTTTTAGACACTTCCTAATGGTACCATAAGGCTTACATGTAACATCCTAAATCTATTGCAATTTATTTATATTGACCCCAACTTAACTTCAATAGCTTACGCACACTTGTTCCTACATTCCTCTGTCACTCCCATTATGTTCTTATCATTTATTACATCTTTATTCATTGTTTGCCTAAAAACAATGGTTTGTGCTTGTTTTTAATGCATTCAACTTTTAAAACATATAAGAAGTAAAGATATCATTACAAGTGAAAAAGGCAATAATATTGTCATTTATTTTTATCTATATGTTTCCCTATGGAGAAGTCTTTATTTCTTCAAATGACTTCCAGTTACTGTCTAATGTTCTTTTCTTTTAACATGGACTCCCTTTAGCATTTCCTGTAAGGGAGTCTAGTGGTAGCAATATCCCTTGGCTTATGTTTTTCTGGAAATGTCTTGCTCTCTCCCTAGTTTTTGAAGGACAATTAGGACATATTATGTAAGATATATTATTCTTGGCTGTGATTTTTCTTCAGTTATTTTAACTATGTCCTTCTGGCCTCCAAGAAATAAGATGTTAGTTTTATTAAGGATCATTTGGATGTGATGGGCTGCTTCTCCCTTGCTATTTTCAGGATTCTGTTTTCATCCTTATTATTAGTTCGATTATAATGTGTATCAGTGTTGATTTTTATTTCATCATGCTTGGTGTTCATTGAGCATCTTTGATTTGTATATTTATACTTTCAGCAAATTTGGGCATTTTCAGCCATTGTGTCTTTGAATTTCTTTGCACCTTTATCACCTTTATCACTGTCTTTTCATGCTGGGATTCCAATATGTTTGGAAATATTGTTTTTTTTTCATTTTTTTCTTTCCTCAGACTGTACAATTTCAATTGCTTATCTTTCAGTTCATGGATCCTTTTGCCTACTTCTTCCAATCTGCTGTTGAAACACTCTATTTAAATTTTAATTTCAGTTATTGTAATTTTCAGCTTCAAAATTCCCGTTTTGTTCTTCTTTATAACTCCTGTATCATTATTAAGATTATCATTTTGCACACGTATTGTTTTCCTTCTATCCTTTAGTTCTTTGTCTTTATTTTCCTTTAGTCTATTGGCCTTACTTATGATAACAGTACCAGGTAAAGTATTTGGTTAGTAATTACAGAGGCTTAGTTTCTTCCAGAATAATTTCTTCTAAATTCTTTTTCTGCTACGTTTGGGTCATTCTTTCTCATCTGTTTATATGTTGTATAACTTTTTGCTGAGAACTGGACATTCTATTATATTGTATTAATTCTGGAAATCCTTTTGTCCTATTCCTCAATCAACCAGACCAAGAACAAGAAGAAAAAAAAGTAAAACAAGGAAAGGAAGACAGATAGAATAAATAAATAAATAAATAGATAGAGACATAAATACAAACAGACAAAAGACCCCAGATGCGGAGAAAGTAGTGTGCTGCCTTTTTAAACCCAAAGCAGATGACAGTGTGAAGGTGGAGCAACCTGTTTAAAACCTCGTTTGCAAATACAATATTACTATTATAAACTGTCAGGTAAAATTTTCATGTTACAGTCATGATCCACTTATTAGTGATAAATGGTGAACTGGAACTCAATCTCTTGAGTGTACAATCAAAGTTAAATTGGAAATTCCTGATGCGACATGAAAGTTCTAATTATATGTTGCTGCACATTTTCTTAATTGGCAGGCAGGGAAAGAGGAAAGTGAATTGGAAGGCTTTACCCATTGTGACTCTCAATTTGAAGCTTATATTTAAAGCTGTCAGTATTAAATAGATTCAAGAAGGTATCCCAAATTTAAATTAGGGACCTCATATCAGTGAAGTTTCTGCATAGAAAGAATGGTAAGATATGATGGAGAGAGAACTGCAGAGTGTTTGCCTCACCTAATTTTAACATTAAAAAAAGACAATTACAACAACAAAGCACATAGTGCTGTTCAAACAAAATAACTTTGTATACGGAAATGCCATTTGGAGGTCCGTACACTCATAACCAGATAATGTACCTTAATTACTTCCTTCATGTCACGGAACTTTCAGTTGTTTTATGTCGTCTGATTATGTGTCTTGTTTATGTAATTTTGTTTGATTTGTCTACTTTATGTTAAAAAATTACTGAAGTTCTAAAGAATTTACTTATCAGCAACAGCATTGTAACACTGTACTAAAAACCATTTCTTTATCCATTTTTCCATTCTCTGCCTTTTGATTGGAGAGTTTAAACAATTTACATTTTGAGAAATTACTGATAATTACAGAAATTTGCTTCTGGATTTTGCTATTTTTTTGTAATTCTTATATTTTTTGTCCTTTCTTTCCTCTGTTACTCCTTCTTTTTTGTTCCAATGATATTTGTAATGAGACGTTTGAATCACTTATCCTTTCCTTTGGGTTGAGTTTTAGATATTTTCTTCATGGTTACCATGGGGAGCACAATTATCATTCAAAATTTATTGCAATTTACTTTGTGTTGATTCCAACTTGATTTCAACAGCCTACAAATATAGTACCCAATCCCCCACCTCACCTTTTCATGTTGTTAATGATAACAAATTGCGCCTTTATGCATTATGTGGCCAGTAATAAAAATTTAAGCTTATTTTTATGTATTTAAATATTCAAACTTATAAGAAGTAAAATCCAGCATTACAAATGAAATAATACTGGTACATACGTTTACCCGTATTGTTACACTTGAGATGGTAGTTTTGCAGAAGCATTATAAGAAGGGAAAGCAAACTCATATCCAGAGAATGTGTCGATTCCAGTTAGAACAAATCACTGCTCCTTCCATGATGAAAGTGGTCCAGTGTAATTAACCTGCCACCAGGTAGCTGACTGATCACTTCAGGGAATGATACCATATTGGGGACTGAGTGTGGGTCTCTTCTGGCTGGAAGATTGGGCACTCAGCAGTGGCTGTAGCCAGGTCAGCCTTGGTGAGTGGAAGTCCATGTTGCTGAGCCCATGCATAACCTCCATCCCTACCACCATGACCACTTTGTTTATGAACCCATTGAGCAATGACAGGAGTTGCTGGGGAAAGAGGCTGACTGGTATCCACAGAACAGGTCATCTTATCCACTTGATTATTCAAACTTTCCTCTGCTAAAGTCACCCTCTGTGAGCATTCACATGGCATACAAATATCCTCACTTTTTTTCCCACTCAGAAAGGTTTATCCACATACCTCTTCCCCAGACCTCTTTGTCAGCAATTTTCCAGTCATGCTCCTTCCAAGTCCCTGACCATCCAGACAAATCATTAGCAACAGGCCATGAGTCAGTACACAAACACACCTGTGGCCAGTTCTCCTAAGTAAAATGAACAACCACGTGCAGTGCTTGAAGTTCTGTCCAGTGGGAGGATTTCCCCTCACCACTGTTCTTTAAGGACATTCCAAGAAAGAGGTTGTAGTGCTGTAGCTGTCCACTTTTGGGTGGTACCTGCATTTCGTGCTGAAC
Source organism: Myrmecophaga tridactyla (assembly GCA_004026745.1). Taxonomy (NCBI): domain Eukaryota; kingdom Metazoa; phylum Chordata; class Mammalia; order Pilosa; family Myrmecophagidae; genus Myrmecophaga; species Myrmecophaga tridactyla. The sequence goes on from PVIY010006993.1 coordinate 83,627, forward strand.
CATCTGTAAACCACGCCCGAGTTTTCTCTTCTTCAGTCAATTCACTGTAAGGAACTCCCCAAGAGGCCGTACCTCTGGTCTGGGAAAGAGAAGGTAATGTGGCAGGAGTGAAGATCATTGGCATTTGAGCCATTTCCTCATATAAGTTACTTGGTGCCTTCAGGATCTGCCCAAGCCCTACCTCATTTTATGATGGAGTGTTGCTGTGTACACCAACTTTATGGCTTGGTGGGTCAGACAACACCCAGCTCATGATAGGCAACTCAGGCCTCATGGTAACTTGGTGGCCCATGGTTAAGTGTTCAGTTTCTGCTAAGGCCCAGTAGCAGGCCAAAAGCTGTTTCTCAAAAGGAGAGTAGTTACCTGCAGCAGATGGTAAGGCTTTGCTCCAAAATCCTAAGGGTCTGTGTTGTGATTCTCCTATAGGGGCCTGCCAATATTTCCCACTAACAGTTCCAGCACCATTGGATCTGCTGGATCACATGGTCCAAGCAGCAGAGCAGTTTGTACAGCAGCCTGGACCTGTCGCAGAGCCTCCTCTTGTTCAGGTCCGCACTCAAAATTAGCAGCTTTTCTGGTCACTCGATAAATGGGCTGGAGTAGCACACCCAAATGAGGAACATGTTGTCACCAAAATCCAAAGAGGCCAGGTAGGCATTGTGCCTCTTTTTGGGTCATAGATGGGGCCAGATACAACAGCTTATCCTTCACCTTAGAAGGGATATCTCGACATATCCTACACTACTGGACACCTAGAAATTTTACTGAGGTGGATGACCCCTGTATTTTGTTGGATTTATCTCCCATCCCCTGACATGTAAATTCCTTAATAAATCTACAGGAGCTGCTACTTTTTGCTCACTAAGTCTAATTAGCATGATATCATCAAAATCATTATAGACCATTGTGATGTCTAGTGGGTGGGAGAAATGATCAGGGTCCCTGCAGACAAGATTGTCACATAGACTGGAAAGTTGATATACCCCTGGGGCACGACAGTGAAAGTATACTGCTAGCCTTACCAGCTAAAT
>PVIY010006994.1:0-46157 GCA_004026745.1 Myrmecophaga tridactyla
CTGGTTTTTTTGTGTGCGTATGAACACGCAGTAGTACGATGTAGTTGTAATGTCACGAAGGGGCACACATGGAAGGGTGGTGCTTGTGACTGGGATGAGAGGAAAGAGGGTTTAGAATGTATTTGAGGTGTAGGTCAGCTAGCCCACAGCTCTTCACATTTGCGTATTTCATTGTGGTTTGTGGTTGACTCACTCAAGGCTATTAGTTGAACATAACTCTTAAAATGGGATCCTAATTAGTCTGAAGGCTTGATGAGTGATGGAGTGTGTCCCTTTTGAAGGAAGGCAGAATTAAATCCCAGCTCTGAAATGTAAGCATCAGGAATGGAATGTGTCCGAGATAAACTTCTTCTATGGTATGATTTCCAGATGAAGCACGAAATCATCCACAACCAAGAAATATTACCTTCTTAAAGCGTGCTGTTAGCTCTTGTGGGACAGGTGACCTCTGATTACCGAGAGGTAGAACCTCATGATATTGGTGGTCTGCTGTGTTGTTCAGGTAGTCATGGAAATGTTTTGCTGTTTCTAGATCATGTGTTGTTTGAAATGGCACTGTGAAAGGTTTACCACATTAGGTTCCTTTCTTATGAGTTGATAACACACTAAGCTAATCTAACACAACCATGCTAGTGTCTGATCAATTTTCCTTTTATATATGTGTCATTATTATCACATTTGCTTTAGGGCAAACGACAATAAGTGAAAAAAATTTTAAAAAGAATAAAAGAGAATTCCTTATACTTGGTTTTTTTACCATTTTTTTCCAATGATGTACCTGAATGAAAGGAGAGAAAAATTTTAAAGTTTTGACCTGGGTGGCCTTATTTATAGAAATTCACAGATTGACCTATGGAAGGAAAAGTCATCTAAGGGATAGTACTAGTTTAGAATTTCATGAATGGAACAGCCACATTTTAAACTTAAAATACATGTATCTCCAACTACTTTAATTTTATTGTTATTTTTAGAAACTGCAATTTGCTGTAGTTTTCACATTTTTATGTATTTTGCCTTTATTCTTTATAGGCAGATCTACCCTTTCAAACGCTCTGCCAATTCTCAGACATGTTATTATATGATGCCATCATTATTTTGGTGTCCAAAAGTGTTGTCGTAATAGTACTGTGTTAGAAAGAATACTGAAAGATGTGGCAAACACAGAGATTTATGTGCCAGAAGCACAGTCAAGTGGTTTTTTCCTTTGTTTCTTGCTGTTTTGTTTTTTTTTTTTTTTTTGCTGCAGACATATGATTCATTGAATCTTTCTTATACATTGAGTTCCTCTTACACTCCTGTGTATGAAAGGGTCTATTTGACGAATCTTCAAATTTATCCTGGTTTTTAAAGTATTTTTCCATATGCTTTGGGTCTTCTCTGAGACCGAAAATGTGATGTCTCTCTAAAGAATTGTAGGTCATTATTTTAAAGCCAAACAATTCCATGTATTAATGTCATGTGTCCAAAGGACGTACTTGAGACCCATGATAATCAGCTTCCTCTGGATATGTTCAGCCTGCGCTTGGAGAAAGCAGTAAACAGATTGCTCAAGGCATGTGCCTATGATGTGGCTTCTGAAGGTTCGTGGAGTCAGAGCCTAGAGAACCTGGAGATATCACTTAGAGAATCACTCGACTTAAGGTGCCTGCCATTTTCCTGGTTGAAGGCAGAATCTGCCAAATCTTTGAATCTTTTTAAGCTCTTCTGATTAAGATTGAATGATCATATCACAAGCATCGAATTGTTTGATGTTATCTTAGTTACCTTCAATTATGTTCAGAAAACTTTTAGGTGTTGTTTAATTACATTAAATTAGAAAGGTAGATAATTACCTTTGGCTAATCAAGGATGATAGAATCCTATTTTTAAAGACTTATAGATAATCATCTCAGTTTCTTATTAATCTCTGAGCCTCACTTTTCTTTTCTGCAAAATGGAATAATAAAAGATACGCTATTTTTTTATGTAAGGAGTAAAGCATATGTTTTTCTGGTTATTACTGTCTTTGACCAGGATATTTTCTAGCAAGACTTCTCCTTCTCCTTCCCTTTCTCTCTCTCTCTCTCATTACTAAAATGTAGAAGTGTTTTTCGTCAGTCTTCAGGTTGCTCTTGAAATGGATTCTCAAATTTATGAATTTTTACCAACCACCAAGATATTACTCCTTACCAAAAGCTAACAGCAAATTTGTGCTGACTTTGTTCCAGAAATTGTTATCTCATATCCCTTTGTCACCACAGATCTAGAAGGGTGGCTATTACTACTACATGAGTTTTCTATTGCCACCATTAAAAATTGCCTCAAATTTAATGGCTTAAAACAACTCAAATTTGTTATCTTATAGTTCTGTAGGGTTAGAAGTCTGACATGGATCTCACTGGCTAAAATCAAGGTGTCAGCAGAGCCGTATTCCTTTTGAATTCATTTCTTGCAGTCGAGAGGTTGCCTGCATTCCTTGACTTCTTTGCTGCATTCCCTCCTTTCATCCTCAAGGCCAGCAACATGGCTTCTGCCTGACCCTTCATTCGATGTCACTTTTCTTTCTGACCGCAGCTGAGAAAGGTTTTCCACTTTTCTGGACTCATGTGATTAGGTTGGGCCCACCTAGAGAACCCAGGATAATCTTCCCAGATCTGAATCTAGTGCTTAATCTGTGTAACATTTGCAGAGTCTCCTTTGCCATGTGAGGCAAAATATTCACAGGTTCCAGGGATCTTTGGGTGTTATTGTTTTCCCCCTATGACCACTACCTTCTTCAGGTGAGTAGAGCAAGGCTTTAGAGATTTTAGAGGCCAGTGGATTTATTTATCAACAGCCATCCAAGAACTAGGTCTCTCAGATTCCAAATTCTGTGCTCTTAGCTACTTTGTTACACCCAGTTACAGGTTTTCACCTATTAAAGGTGCCACCCTAGATCCAAGTCATTTACCAGCATTTATGTGTGAAAATCGATATAACAGGTTTTTTAAATTTTTTTTTAACATTTCAAAGAGTTAAAATGACTTGTCGTGTGGTAGGTGGGAAATACATGGCAAAGCACTTTCTTTGTATCTAGAGTATCCCAATTGTTATAATAACTTTTGCCTTTTTTTGTCATAGAGACTTGATGGATGGATGGAATTGAAGTAGCGTTAAATAATAACTATTGAAAATAAAAATGAACTTTTGCAAATGATCTATTTCATGGGCATTAGTGAAAATTCCATCTGTTAAAATATGGATTTGAGTCATATTCACAAATTTAAAAGCAGACATTTCCTTTACTTTTTGAAGAGCGTGATAGAGATTTTTAATATGTGATGTTTTTGTGAAGGTCTCATTTTCTTTTGCTATGTTACTGTATTTATTCTTGTAGAGTAGATTTTTCTAAAATTATATACCCTTCCCAATTTAACACAAAATTACTTCATATCTGCACCTGGCACTTAAATTTTGGTTTAAAAGAAAGCTGTGGGATTGTGTCTTATATTGGCATATTGCAAATCACCAACTGTGATTCTGCCACTGAAATTCAAGCAGCATTTGTTCGTGACACAGTCCAGATTTCTTAACACTGTTTTCTAAAAATGCTAGAGATAATTATTGAAACTAATATACATGTATAAGTTTTTCCATCATGTGTGGCATTTACAAAGATTCTTTGTAATCTTCAATTTCCATTTTAAGTTTGAGAAAGAACTTGATTCTTGAGAACACATAGTGAAAAGTTAATAACAAAACTGAGATTTCATTGGTTTCTGATCAAGCACCATAATGTCAAAACTTAACATCTTCAAAATAGATATTAATCCACACACTGTTTGAGAAGTCTGATGATATTAAAATTAAGTATAGAAATTCAGAATACCTGAGAAGAGCTTGGCATGGATTTCATTAACTCTTATTTTCCAAATAATTGAAATTTTAAAATTGGGTGGTGTTAGAAGGGCGGGCAATAATTTGGCCCACTGCCGATTTCTCTATGAAAGTTTTATTAAAAATAATCACACTGATTTGTAAATATGTTGTCTTTGGCTGCTTTCACATTACAACAGTGGAAAGAATAGTTGTAACAGAGACCATATACAAAGTCAAAGATACTTACCTTTCTGGCCATTTTCAAGAAGTTTCCTGACCCCTAAACTCATGCTACCAGTCAGTGTCAGAAAAATGGGATGATTTTATTATGGTGTATTGAAACTTTGATATATGTACACAAACACTTTTCTAGTTTTTGTAGCTATTAAAGATTTCTTTTCTCACTTATGTTGCTTATTATATGTTTGAGTGGCCCAACTATTCATCCTACTTTGATTTCTTCTTACCACTTAACCTCCCTCCAGATTGTTTAATCAGCTAATTATATAGTATGCCGCAGCAGGGTTCTGAGCTTCCTGTTTGTCTACATGTCTCTATGACCTTATGATGGTGTTCTTTTTTGTCTTATGAACTGATTGATGATATGTAAATGTTTGTGGAATAGCAGTTGTTCAAAATGACAAAGCTGTCTATGAAGTGAGGATTATAAATACTGCTCATAGTCTGAAAATTTACCTTCTCCTTTAACTGATAGGAACATTGACATTGAAAAAGCTTGGTTTGGAAGCACATGAGGTAGTTTGTTTTGGGTGTAGCCAAGATTTTCTTTTCCTTGGAATGCTAAGCTTGAGTTTAGGCTTAATGACTTAAGGGGATAACTGCTGCCTCTTGGAACTTTATTATTCTTTTTAAGAAGCACTTTTACTGTATTGTTTATATGAGAGAACAATGAATTTTATTTTTAGAATTTAAAAATTTTATATTCTAAAAAATTCTTTTACATTTATTTTGAAGTAGTTTTATATTTCAGAAGATTTGCAGAAGTAGTAGGAGAGTTCTCATATATCCTTCATCCTCCCCTAATGTTAACATCCTTCAAAACCATAGTACAATGTATCAAAATTAGGAAACTAACATTTAGTCAGTACAATTAATGGTCAGATCTTGTTTGAATCTGCCAGCTTTCTCGCTAACATCCTTTCTCTGGTTCAGGCTCTTGTCAAGGTTCTCACATTGCATGTAGTTATCATTTCTCCTTGGGTTCCACCAATCTGCAGTTTCCTCAGTCTTTCTTTGATCTTCATATCTGATGTTTTAAAATAGTATTAGTCAACGGTGGCTCAGTGGCAGAGTTCTTGACTGCCATTCTGGAGACCTGAGTTCGATTCCCGGAGCCTGCCCATGCCAAAAAAAAAAATAGTATTAGTCAACTTTGTTGAATGTCCCTCAGTTTGAGTTTGCCTGTTTTCTCATGAATAGATCATGAAGTTATACATTTTTGTCAACATACCACAGAAGTAATGTTTTCTATGTCTCAATGCATTGTATCGGAGGGTACATGATATTGATACATTTTATTTCTGGTTATGCAAACCTTAGTTAAGATGGGGTCTGCCAGGTTTCTCTACTGCAAATATTCTATTACCTTTTTAATTAAAAGGTATCTTATGGGGAGATGCTTTGAAATTTGCAAGTATTCTATTACTTATGGTATTTTCACCTTCTGTGTTTAGCATCAACTGGTAGATATTGCCTGCAATAGTTATTACTGCGGTGGCTGCATAATGATGATTTTTTAATTTCAATCCTTCCTTTTATACTTATTAATTGTAATGCTCCTGTGAGGGAGAGTTGCCCCTTCCACCCTTTAATTATTTCTTCAATGATTTGTTGATATCACAATATACTCAGAGATATTTAGTTTTTCTTTGGGTTATAATCCAGTAATAAAATTATTTATTTTGTTTACAAGTAGTTCTGGCTTTGGCCATTGGAAACTTCTTCAAATGGTCCCCTGTTGTGCTGTGACATGTCTTCATTACTTTTCAATACCTCCTTTCTTTTTGGCATCTCAAGATCTTCTAGGCACATCCACCATGTTTTCAAGGAGCCCTGGCTCATTTAAGGGGGGATAGTATTTAGAAACCAAGATGTGGGTACTAGGTATGTTCATTGGTACTAGGGGCTATTGCTTCTAGGACCTCCTAGTGAACGAGTTAGGAAATAGATATTTGTTTATTCACACATGTGCTATCATCCCTATCCATCCCTTCCATCCATCTGTCCATCCATCCATCCATATATACATATATGCTTGTAGTATGTATCTATCTACCCACTCACTCATCTACCCACTCACCCACCTACATATAAAATCCCATGAGTTCATACTGATAATGCCTCTGACTCCAGTCTGACACCTTAGAATTTGTTCTAACCTTTCCTTATTTTAACTTCTGTGTTTCACAGTGAGAACCTTGGCTCTCATTGTCTAAACTGTTTGTTACTTATTTATTCATCCAGATATGATGTTTATATGCCTCTCTCTCTCTTTCTCTCTGTGTGTATAGATAGTTGTATAAGATTTTTCAAACAATACATTTGTGGGGAAAAAATTTACTAACTAAAGTGCAATATTTGAGTGATAATTCTTTTTTTCTTTAGCCTTACATTGAATTGTGAAAATAGGTTTCCAAATTAGTTCTTTTCTTCCCCATCCTTTATGGTGTGATTATATTGTTCATTGTAACATAGATTTATTTGATTATAGTTTCATTTTGGTCCCTTTCTTCCTACCCTCATACGTGTCCTGGTTGGGCTCATTTATTTATTTACATTTTGGATATTGGAATCAATGTTCTGGTTCAAAGAGTGAAAGCTATACAGAAAAATACACTCCAGAAAATGTCACTCTCCACTACCCCATTACCCTCTTCCCAGCCCTATCCCCCACCCTTCCTGGAGGTAACCAGTCTCATTTGTTTCTCTTTTGTCCTTTCAGTATTTCTTTTGCACACATGAGCAGTTTATTTTTTTCACAATCCTTTCTTCCTATATGAAGGTAACTTTATTATACATACCCCTTTGCATTTTTCCCAACTATTTGGGCAAAAGCAACCTTTACAATATAGAGAAAACATTTAAATCCTTCCCACCTCTATCTTAGCATTCTGTGATATGAAACCATTTTTCACCACTCATACACTTTTGGATATAAAATGCACGGGTTAAAGATATGGAAGCAGAGCCTCAAAATTCAGGGAAAGATGGTATCTTTGAAGCATTGATTCGTAAAATGTAGTATTTCTGGGTGCATAAATATTAATATTTTCCCCATGTAGATGTACATCAAATGTGGTGTAAGTTTTTGCTAGCAATTTAAATGCCTTTATTTATAAATGTGAATTTACTTTTCATTTCTAGCTGGTAGCGGTGTTTGATGAACAGCAGCCACACCATGGAGGTGATGGCACCAGTGCCAGCTCCACCGGCACCCAGAGTCCAGAGATATTTGGCAGTGAGCTTGGCACCAATAATGTTTCAGCCTTTCAGCCTTATCAAGCAACAAGTGAAATTGAGGTCACACCTTCTGTCCTTCGTGCAAGTAAGTGAAAGTACTTTCCTTCTCTGCACATGTCATCTTAATTTACAAGGATGCCAACTTATACTATCCATCCATGCTACTGTGAATTGAATTCATTATCTGTTTTTATCAAAACTTGATTAAGTTCAGAACCTGGGCAAAAGTCATTAGCACAGAAGTAAGCAAGCGTCTTACACCTTAAAAGATTGGACTTACTTTACTTGCGACTGGTAGACTTTTAATTGCTTACTCAAGGTATATAAGAATCATAATTTAAACTGCCTGGATTTTCCTTTCTATGTATTTCATCTGAATGTTAGAACAAATAGAAATACTCAAGATGTTTTGTATTGAAACAAAGTATAGCATCATTGATTGACAGCTAACTTGATTAAACTTTAACTTCTTTCACTTGAACTTTATTTTAAGAGCAGAGACAGAAGAGACCTCAGATTAGAGTTCAGTGATCTATAAGAGATGCTGTTAGGTTATCCTAACAGAATATAGCATATTCTTCTATTATGCATCATTATTCCTATGTTTTGCATTGGTAGAAGTCTACATTGTTTTGGCAGTTTGCCTATAGATGCTCAGAAACTACTTGTGCTTCCACTGTTCTTTGAAGGTATATAAAAGGAGAACAAGGAAAGGAATTTGGATCTAACAGTTAACAAACCTGATGGTCAATTAGAGATCACAAGAAAAGTATGCCATAGAGGAGTATAGAAAATTTATTGCATGATGGGGTATGTAAGTAATGCCCCAGAGCATCATGTATCATTGCAAACTAGTTAAGTTAACCACTCACTAAAATTGCTTCTCATCATCTGACAAGGACTAATCACAAGTGAGACCCAGGTTAAAGTAGAAAGGTTTCCAAAGAAGCTAGGACATATTCAGTATAACATTTCTTTATATGCAGGAGATTTGTTTGTGCATATGTACAAACAAATATCTTTTAAAACAAGTTGTGTGAAATAATATTTGATTCCTCCATGGATATGACACTTAAAAAAAATCTTATTTTGGATTTACTTTGGGCAGTGTTTTCCTAAAGATGGTACATTCAAGTATGTGAGGTAATATGTGGCTGGTACACAGTTACTATATTTTCTTTAACGTATACCAGCTTAACAAAACCATGATGTAATGGATAGCTCTTTTAAATGAACCTATGCTTAAAAGATGGGTTGCTTAATTCTTTTCTTAATTATTGATGTGTTTTGGGGCAACGTGGGGGTTGGGGGGAGAGGTTGCCTAAATTTTACTTAAATAAAGTAATAGCATGGGTGTCCAGGTGCCTGCAGTTTGGAAAAGTGTCTTTATGTAAGAAATTACACCTTCTGTATCTAGCTAAATACAGAAATTTTGTTGTTATTGTAGTTTTTTAAATTTTGTGTTTTATAAAGCAAGTTATACCTTTCTTTTGCCTGCACCTTAAAAAAAGTCTGAGGAAAAGTACAGCATGTTTCTATAGTAAGACAAATTTGAATGGCATGTTTTCCTTCAATTTTTATCTTTGACTCCTCTGGCCTCAGCAGAATTTCTAACATTCAGCTATCCGCATTTGGCTGGTCCTAAGTGTTAAAATTTAAATATCCAGATATTCTGGCTGTGGTGTGGAAATAGTATTTTTCACTAAAAAGTACCACAGCGTTTCAGAGAAATGGCTGAATTCAGGTCTGGGGCATGAAATGTATGAGAATATCCCGGGTCATCTTGCCATTTCAGAAAGTAAGGAAGCAGTCAAGTGCTACTAGGTTTCCATCGACTGATGACTAGATGGAAAAAAAAAGTGGTATATCCGTACAATAGAATATTATTCATCCTTAAAAAGGAATACGGTTTTTTTTTGTTTCCCAGTTCATGCACCCTCCCCCCCAAAAAAAAAATCAGAAAAGGGAGACAGTTTTGCTATGTGCCTTAGCATGGATGAACCTTGAAATCTTTATGCTAAGTAAAATAAGCCAAACTCAAAAGGACATATATTGTCAATATTTGACAAATAGTGATTGTACTTAATTGAGATATCTAGAATAAGCAAATTCATGGAGACAGAAAGTAGATTGGAGATTATCAGGGGCCTGGGAGAGGGGAGAAATGGGAAGTTATTGCTTAATTGCAAACAGAGTTTATATTTGGGGGTAATAAAGTTTTGGTAATGAATGGTGGTAATGGTAGCATGACCTTATAAATATAATAATGCCTCTGAATCATACACTTAAAATGGTTCTAATGGCAAATTTTTTGTTAAAATTGTTATTATAAGAAAATAAATTACTAGGGTTTTGTCTAAAGGACCGATGGCTACGTTGGCCAATGAAGGGGCAATTGCAGCATTGATACGGGGAGTAGCAGCAATGAAATTATCAATTTATAATGATAAATACAGAAGCCTACCTAGTCCCTGGTAAAGGATGGTCATACACCAACTAATTTTGGAAACTGATAAATGAAGGAAAGATTCAGCCATCATTCCTGTATTTCCTTTTCAGATGGTAGCACTGGCTAACCAAATTGAGAGGAAGTTTCTTTCTATAGAAGTAGTCCACCTAGTAAATGAAGAAGTCGTGATTGAATTAGAATATCACTGATTTGCAACTAGTGATGAAGTAGTGAATCTAGATATTGCGCATCAAAAAAATTATTAATTTAAGGAGACACAAGCAAGCATTGTGTGCCACCTGATGGAAGAACACAACACTGTAGCATTGAAAAAAAAAAACACAATACCCTGAATCTGCTCAAACGTACAGATGCAACTGCTATTTGACAGGAGCTACAGGCCCCTGAGAAACATGTTGACGCCGTGGGGATGCAAGCAGCCAAATCGAGACTGGGAAACTGTACAGGAGAGATGACCCAGGTTCTTCAATAAAATCAAGGGGAGAAAGAGGTGGAGAGGGAGATTATAGATTAATAAATTTTAAAGACATAATAACCAACCATACTGTGCAGATTTCATTTAAATCCCGATTAAAACAAAAATTTTAGAAAGAATGACATTCATGTGCTGAGTTGAATGTTGTTTGGATACTTGATCTTAAGGAATTATTTTAAGTTGTGATAAAATATTGTTGCAGTTATTATTTTTTAAGGGCATTTTAGTAATACATGCTGCGATATTTATGGCTGAAATGTTATAGCTATATGTTACCTCAAAATAAATTGTCTAGGAGGTAGGGAATTGGTAGCTAAGTGATTACCTGGGGAAACAGTACACTGTCTCTCTACTTCTTTATAGGTTTGAATTTACTCATATTAACGGGGTTTTTTTGTAAAGAGCACATGTACCTACAAACCTCTTGTATAACTTTTAGAAAGTTTACTTAGTTCCTTTTTCTCCTTGAACTTTTTTTTCCATTCCACTCAATCTAGAATTTTAACCTAATATGTATATATATTTTGGGGGGTGTGGGGGTGTGGGGTTCATGGTCCGGGAATCGAACCTTGGTTTCCCACGTGTAAGGTGAGCATTCTACCACTGAACCACCTGTGTACTCTTCTAACTTTATATATATATATATATATATATATATATATATATATATATAGTTTTTATATATAATATATTATAATATTTATATATATATATTTTAAACATTGTTAGGCACCAGGAATCGAACCCTTGTCTCTGGCATGGCAGGTCTGCCTGTGGAGCCACCGTCGCACTGCCATAACCTAATATATTTTTAAGCTTGCAATTTCTTTGATTGGACATCTGTTTGTATTTCTCTGCAACAACAAAAAATATTAGAATTTTAACTTTTTAAAGTTTTCTATAAAATTTAAATATACAGTGATCATAATTAGACAGTACTTGATCAAAATAACAATTGTACGGATATATAACAAATTTTATTAATTATAAAATTATTTTTATTAGAAACGTATCTCTGTAAGATGGATTTCTCCACAGTTAATACACTCATCCTTAAATGCCGGGCATCAGTTATCAGTTACTGATTCTTAATCAAAAATTATTTTTAATGAGATCTCAGTGTATACACTGCTGGCTTGTGCCTTCCTTCCACTTTGTTGAAAGCAATGAACTAAAAACCAGCTTAGTGGTAAAAGGATTACCCAGAGCCATTTACTTTCTCAGTTACAAGACCACTGCATCAACATGTCCCTTTGTTTGGCATCCTGTGAGTTTTTCTGGGCAATTGTACATTGCATCAGTTGTATAGTTGAGGGTGAGTGCTGCTTATGTTTTTATATCATAAAGGAGGGAAAGAACCATTTTGGATCTCATCATGACTATCCTGGACCTGAGGCACTTTCACCTTCAAGGGCCCCTCTCACTACGATAGCAGTAATACAATATTTGATATAACATTAGATATTTCAACATTTTATTTCTATTTTAAGCAAAATCTAATAGATTTTCATGGGTCCTAAATGTTTCATTTTTCTGATGTGAGAACAAAATTAAAACATCTTTTTTTACTCTAAAAGTTTCTTTCTTTCTTTCTTTTGATTTTAAAGGAAATCATTGTAGTAGCCCCTGAAAGTCCTGTGGTCCCAGGCCCTGTGCAGAATCAGCATGCATTTTCAGACCGGTGGTGAAGATCTTACTCAATTTCCTTAAACTCTCTGTCCGCCCAGGTGTTCTCTGGAAGGTCTTAGTATCCTCCCTGTATATTTAAATACCTCCATTTACAGATATCTGTACATTGAGGATCCTACCTTGATGTTGTTTCTTTTACCCCAACTTTTGATAAGTTTTGCGTGGGAGTAAATTTTCTTTATGCTTTTAACGTGTGCTTACTGTGCAGATAGTACTTGTAGGAGCGTAGTGTAGATATTCATGTTTAAGAGAGGGAGCAGGCTGGGCTTGCTGTGTCAGATCAGCTTGAGCATGAGGGTAAGATAAGGATCTCCCCCAGCCTCAATTAAGCCTCAGCTTAATCTATGAGTAACTATCTCGGCTCGTTGTGAGCAGTATGTGAGATCATGTTTAAAGTGCTGATACAGTGCCTGGTACGTGATGAGTGCTAGGTTAGCAGAAGGCGGTAGGATGGTGATGGTGATAATGATGTCTCTTGAGGACAGACCCACATCTTAACAGATGTTTCCAAAAAGTTTAGCAGTTCAGGAATCCAGTTACATTAGATGTATATCCTGGAGTGGGACTCACTCTACCTCTTGGGTAGGTGGGGGGAGTACTTTCATACGAAGTCAAACTGGGGCCATTTTCTTTTGAACCACACCGTTCTGTGACGTATGTTTAACAGTGTCTATTTTCAATATTAGCAGACTCGGGCTTGGAGAGATCAGAGGTGCTCATGGCACATAGATCATGTGCCCATCATTGAGTCCAAGTGAATCTTTTCACTCCATGATTTCTTTACCTCTCAAGGAGCTTTTAGGGAGGTCAGACACCTGGGGGTCACCTGGCCTTCCAGTGGTGGCAGGATTCCTTTTCATTCTTGGATTCTGACTTTTTTTGTGTCTCCTCTGGAAGATCTACCCTGAGGAATCAAGGTTACTTTGTAAAAGTTACTACCCTAATGCTGAAAAACTTCTGGGAATACTACTGCTATAAAAATGTTGGGAAATAAGTTATCTGACTTATTACATATAATTTTATTTCCTTTTAATTCTTTTAACTTTTTAACCTTTTCTAAACTTTCTTAATTTTAAAATTTTATCCATTACTGTCAACATTTTTTCAGAAATGGTGCAATTTACTTAATTAGTAAGATTTTACTAACTCTTTTAAGTTTTAGAACTTGAAGACATATCAAAAACTGTAATTGAACATCAAGTTAAGCACCCCCTCCCTCCAACACACATGCTTCTTGATCTCTTGATATTTTTCTTACCCCAAAATACACAAATAATTTTTTCTTCCTAGGAGATCTAAGATCTTTGGTTTGGACGTCTATCCTCTTTACATTAACTGGCCTTAGAGATAATATTTTCTGGATTTGATTTAAAAATATATGGAAAATAGATATAAATGCCTATTGTATTTCCTTTTAACTTGTGAAACGGAGCATGGCATACAAATGGCATTCTCAATATTTCAAATAATTACCTTCTTACTGTGCAAGTTCTCTTCGGCATATAGAGCTCATCCAGTTTTGTTGTAGATGCAATCTGATTATTACATGTTGACAAGGTCATATATCTATTAATTGGATTGGAGATGGGAGACAAAATTGCTGTAATTATTGTAATTTTCTAGCTAATTGCAGGGTTGGTAGTGAATATTTTACTTCTGCAAAATGAAAAACAGTGTTCCATCAGAAGTTGTTTTATGGGGTTTCAGACATTTTGTTTTATATCTTTGATGCTTTTTGCCCACAAAGTATATCTTTTGTATTTTTTTTTTTTTTGCATATTGATTTGCCTCTGAAAGCCAGAGTTTTTATTGGCAGGGATCAGTGGAATCAGGCAAAGGCAGAGAGCTGAGGTGGTACTTTCAGCTGCCTCTTTGTTCTCGTTGCCATGTTACCTCTATTGTTTATTTATAATTTGGAGTACTTTCCTTTCAGACCCATAGTAAAGGTTAGATGGGTCGGATCCAATTGGAAGAGGAATCCTCTTCTCTGCTCTCTTGTCACCTGTGCCCCATTCAGAGCTACTCCCTGAAATGAACTTTCTTTATTAAATTCAGATTGTGTGTGCTCTTTTCTAGAGTTAAAAAATTGTGAAGCATTATTGGTCAGCCTACTAGGTATTGTGATATAAGGCTTGCTGTCGTTAACACTTATTTTGCATATTCTCCCACTTAAGTTTTTGCTTTATTTGAGTTAAGCCAGCTGCCAACACTGGAAGCTGAGCTGACATTTAAAAAAAATAATGGTATGTACACAAGGTGAGTGTTTGGAGGATGGTGGATGGGAGGGGGGGTGGGTCTCTGCTACCGAGGGGATGTTGGAAGCTCACCGCTGAAGGTGGTTAAAGCAGACTGCTGTTTATTCCCTGCTGAAATATAAACTGGAGGCGCAGGTGAAAATTGCCAAACCTAATGAGCAATTTGGCAGATAAGACAGGCTGTCAGGCGACAGCAGTTCGGCAGCGGGTGCACTGTCTGTGAACCAAGTTGTTTGTTCCAAAGGACTACGTTTAAATGCCATAAATAAAGTCTTCTTTTTCATTGATATTTGATATCACCAAGGGATATTTTCTTTACCCTTCAGATTTCCAAATAAATTACCCGCAATCAACATGCAGTGATTTTGGTTATAAAATTATTTTTAAATTTGCCTTTTCACATATACCATCCGTGAAAATATCTTCCTCACATCAGAATTTAAGTAATATTAGGTTGTAAAACACACTAATAAGTATCAGCGATCACTCGCTTCATTGAACTGAAACATTTCATCTGTGGTCTTTATGTTGGAACACTCTGAAGAAACATTATAGTCTTTTCGATGTACTGTGTCCTTTATATCTGCTTGCTTACCCCAGCATCTTTCTTTCCTCCCATTGAGCTCATGAAAATTTAGACGTGGGCATGGCTTTTCCCCATCGAGTGCATCAGTATTTTGTACTGTATAAAGAACATTTGGAACAGATTTTCATAGAATGTAAAAGTGGGAAGGAAGCTTTACAGTCCCTTTGGAAACTTCCAGACACTCCCATCCCCCCCCCCTTTTTTTTTTACCTCTGGGAAACTGAGGCTCAATGAAGTAAAATAGTATAATAGTAACATGGTCTGTGCTTAGAGTATACCCAGAGCTCAGGTCTTCAGATTCAAAACAAGCAGACCTGTGGCTGAGATTGTGTGGTCACTCTTTGTACCTCCAGATTTCCTTTGTTGGTTCTTTGGAGGGTTTCCAAATACGTAACTTCGGGTCACAGAATCCTTGCAGCTTGTGTCAGGCATCGTTATTTCTAAGTTATCTTTAAGCAGAAGAAACATTTGCCATTTATATTATTTTTTTTTAGTCTTCATACATTCGAAATGCAATATTCTACCCTTAATGCTAGTGGCTGTCTGTCTATTGACCTTTCTGGAGATTTCCTGCCCATGTAATTAGATGTGTGGTTAGCATCTGGATGTGTCCTGCTATTTTTGGGGTCTTCACAGCACCACCTGCAGGGGATCCCCATACCCTTGAAGTGTGGCGCTTAAGTGAGGTAAGTCCTAGTCTTCTTTGCTTTTGAAATTAGACCCAACCTCCTATGGAACTGGGACCCTTCTTAGGCAGAGCTCTCTCTTTGTATCAGCTAGCACCTGCCAAAATCTTAATCAAGAGCAGCTTTACAAATTCCTTCCCTTCTTCCCCAAGATTTCCTCACTGCCCAATCACTTTTCCCCTCATCACTTCTTTTCGTTCTTGACTATTATATTTTACTTGACCCTAAGGTCTTGTCTTGGTATGAGAATATACCTTATTTGCCCTGTTATGTTATCTGTTTCTCATATGCAGTAAACTGTTACTGACACCTGAAGGTTTGTAATGGTGATGTTGATATGGATATGTTAAGGAAGTACAATATAAATGAAAGCAAGGAAGCCTAGATCTAAAGAGCAATAAGAACTGTGTCATATAAAGGAAGTAATTGTAAGAAAATGTCTCTGTTTCAGTAGACAAGATTAGTTGTACTCTGGTGAATAAACGAGATTTCTTATTCATTCTCATCTTCCATTCCATCCAGGTATCTGAGAGCTTTTTTTCTATTAGTGCATGTCATGGAGAGACCTGTATTGTGGATTATTTTGTCACCTTGAAAGCCCGACAGATAAAATCCTTTCTTCCCTTCTTGCTGCATTTCATATAGATCTCTTGTTTACTTCTGGAGACCATGTTTTATTTATTTATTTATTTCATTTCCTTTAATGTCAGAAGTGGCTCCGTATTACCCCTCGTTTGCTGCTGTCTGGCCCCTGTACCCAGCTGGAGATGGGCTTCCTATCTCCAGATCAGTGTCAGCTCTGAGTGGTAGAGAACTGAGAGAAGTGGCACAAAAGGCAGCATGGTGCTTGGCAAACAGGGCTCTGATATTCTAATTCCCTCTGATGTATCCCTGGAAGGGACAACCTGTAGTCTGTGTAAATAAAATAAAATAAAATAAAATTAAACAAACAGGAAAGTTAAAGTCTAAATAAAGTTATTAATTTTGTATTTATTAAATTCATTGTATTGATTTATAAATGAATAGTTTTAATTACATATCATTGTATGTCCTGTGTGTCAGCATGTGATTTTCCTCCTTATTAAAGAATCTGGGTGCTGCCGTGTGCACCCAGACGTGGCGTGGGGGTGCCCACGTGCCTGGAGCCTGTGCGTGCTCATGACACCACGTGCTCACCTCTGTCACCTCTTGATTTGAGAAAGATTGATAATGCAGTCTCAGAAAGAAAGGTCTTTTCTAATAAAGATCTTTCCTTGTCACAGATTTGATGCTTCCTTTATATGTTTTCTTCCAGTTGACATTTGATGGTACTTATACTAAAATAAAGTCTAGAATTTCCATAACTTTTCTAAAAGGGGAATATGCCTGTATTACTTCATCTACTCTGTCTCCCTCATGGTCCCCGAAATCCAAATCATCGATCTTGCTTATTCTTAAGTAGGAGCACTCTGTGTTTTCCATGCATGCAAATCCTTTCTATTTATGTTCTCTCAAAAAGTAGAAAGTTTTCTGTACCCTCCATTTTCTATTTGTTCTTAGAGTTAAGCAACCACTATTGGTTATTTTTTATCTCTTACAGGGTAAAAGCAAATAATCTCAGTATTTTCCTGCCTATGCTGCAGGTGGGCATGCTTGAAATCACACACTTGCAATCGTTTTTGTAGTGGTACCCTAGTAATAATTTTTAAGATATATATAATATAATAATATATATTAGCATGTAATTTTAGAAAATATGTAATTAAAAATGATTTATATGTTTAAAGATGGAAAATTATAATCTGGTCAATCCAGGAAGCCTCAGACCAAACACTATAGAAAAAGCGATAAGAAAGGGTATTTCCAAGTACCACAAGGCTACTCAACTCATCATCACATTTAATTAAAATGTCAGTTTGTGCCATGATTGATTAATTGGTTAATATGTTGTTTAAGTCATCTTGAGAAGTATTTATTTTAAATATAGAATTTGTGTTAATGAATTGGAAAAGAATCTTCAGTTGCTTGGCAGAGATGTTATAGCTTAAAGAATTTGTGACTTAGAACAGCCAGCTGGTGATCAGTTTGCATAAGTAGTATATAAGCATCTGCTAACATTTGATAGTTCCCATTCTTTTGTAACCAGAGAAAGAGAGTTGAGAAATGGGAAGGCAGATGCAAGGCCACTGATGAATCAGATTCATAGTTAAGAACAAAATGGCACTGAATTCTGAAAGTGGTCTGAGGTGTATCGTTAAAGCCTGGGAGGCTCTTGATTCCATTAAGAAGAGGTAAAGGAGAGCCAGCCGGGCAGAGATGGGCCTGTCCCCCATGCTATAACCAGAGAAGCTGCCAGCTCTTCTGCCCGTTATCCATTCCCCATTTCTGTTGCTCTTTAAGGGTTAGCTCCTCTTGAACACTGGGAAATCAGCATAATCAAAGATACAACGTAAAATTTAGTTTATTTGGCCCAACTTTTGAACAGCAGGGTATATGTGACTTTGTAGGGGTGTGCATATGGATCTGTTGGTTTTCCGCTAGTGCTGCATGTAACACATGACTATGAATGTCTTCTTGAGTGCAGAAGTCTGATCTGGACCTCACTGGCCTAAAACCAAGGTGTCAGAGGGCTGCCTTCACCTCTGGAGGCCCCAGGGAAGAATCTCTTCCTTTCCTTTTCCAGTTTTCTTGTGGCCGCCTGTGTACTTTGGCTTGTGGCCCCTTCCTCTGTCTCTGAAGTCAGCAGCGTGGCATCTGCCCAGTCTTCATAGTCTTCTCTCCCTCTGACTCTCAGTTCCTGCCTCCCTCTTCTGCTTATAAGGACTCATGATTACAGTGAGTCCATTTTAATAATCAGGATAATCTCCTCATCTCAAGATCCTTAATTAAGTACACCTGCAAAGTCCCTTTTGCCATGTAGGTAACATGACAAGTTCCATGGATTAGGTTCCGTGGACATCTTTGGGAGGGAGATGTTATTCTGCCTACCGCTATATGTGTATACACATGCACACACACATTTTTAATATTTTAGGGTAATATGAAAACAGTATTATTTCCTTGCTTTTTTTTTTTTTTGCATGGGCAGGCACCGGGAATCGAACCCAGGTCTCTGGCATGGCAGGCAAAATTCTGCCTGCTGAGCCATTGTGGCCTGCCCTTCATTGTTTTTTGAATAAAAGTGTTGTCATCCCTGACCTGATGACTTTGAGTGTGGAAATGAGCATCCGACCTAACAACATTCATTTGCTGGTCATTTTGATTTAAGTATGTTGGAGGGAAAAGTAATGAGCAGGGAGGGGCAAACTACCTCCTAAGTAAGTATTTCTGTGTAAACATTTTTTCATTTAGGCGAGCCACATGGGACAATCTTTGTAAAAATAAAACTCTCTCCAATATTACATACTTCTGTTTGCTTGAAAAAATAATCAGTGATGATAAATTTAGTTGATGTTTATCTATTTGCATGAGTAAAAGGAATTTTCATAATAATTATTGGGTTTTATGCTATAAGCATGAAACTTTAATTAGAAAAATTATGTGCAAGTTGTGAATACTGAAAACTGTTGGCAGTTTCATTATCATTTTTTAGAATCATCCACTAGCCTTATTTGATGGGGAAGTCAGTTTGGATTAAATAACATCGTGGAGCTGCTTCAGTCTGTCTCAGCGTTGGTAGCCCTGTTCTCATTTGTTGATGGTTGATTAGTTTTTCTCTTGGAAAAATTCTTCTCAAGTGTTTTCTTTGTATTTTTTGAATGTCAGAATTGGTGGCAAACCACTATGCTTAACGTAAATATAAAACTAGACAATAGTCAAATAGTCATTGCAATAACCATAAAGGAAATAAATGCTTGGGCATAATTATATGCTTAAACTGTTTCTCTTTCCAATTTGCTTCCATACCTGGAAGGTGTCATGTAATTGAACAATCTTGAAAAGGGACAGTGATTCTTATGAATTGGGCCATAATCATATATATATATATATATATTCAACTTTTCATTTTGAGATAATTTCAAATTGTAGGACAATTGCAAAAATAATACAAACCTCATCCAGAGAACACTAAAATAACCCCGCCTCCCCAGACACCCAGATCAACCAGTTCTCACATGTTGCCACCTTTTAAGCCTCTCGGATTTTGTGAGTTTCTGACATTGTGAGCAATTGAAGGTAAGAAAGAAAGATGGAGGGATAAAAAAAGATACCTACTCATAGAATATGTTTTTGAATGTGAATTAAACTTCAGGTTGATAATGTTTTGCAAGAAAAGCTTCAGTCTTTCTCATCTGGACTCTTACTTGCTCAAGCGCTCCCTCTTCCCATCATCATTTGTTTGCCTAGTCTTTTAAGCTTTAACAGTTAGTGTAGATGTTTATTTAGTTGGGTTCTAGCCCTTTCCATAAGATTTGAAAAATGACTCCTGGGATGACTACAAAAACCGATGGAACATGTAAATGCTGGCTATAATTTTCATTCTTGAACCTCTCTTACTAGTTCTAATTCTTGAGTTATTTTAGAAGCTCTTAATAATTCTGACTTGAATAGAGGCTTTAAAGGGACCAAAGATGAGTTCTAATGAGTCCTCATGAGCACGTTCATGGAAGGGCCTTTTTTGTACTACTTTACTTTGTTTTCTTCTTTTGATAATGAAGAAATGAATTCTTGGGAATTTGTCAGCCTTTAAAGAATTAAGATTGCTTGAAACATTGTTCCCTCTTCTGTTTTTGCATGCCTTTAAACTTCTGCTTTATTTATTATTTTTGCATGGGCAGGCACTGGGAATCGAACTTGGGTCTCCAGCATGACAGGCGAGAACTCTGCCTGCTGAGCCACCGTGGCCCGCCTTTACTTTATTTTTTAGCTACTTCTGTGTTTCTCTAGATGCAGGTTTTTATACATTAAGAATCATGTCTTCATTATCCCTGGGTGTCAGCAGCAGCTGGCTCAGTGCTTTGCATTCAAGCCTATGAGACTAGACGTGATATTAAAAGGAAGTGTATAAAACATGTCCTTTATTTATTTTAACAAGTCAACGTTATACTTCATCTTTTCATTTTATTGACCAGTATTGTTGATGCTCCTTAAATAGGAATGTTCTTTTACACCAAAGACATATTTGTAATATTTTACAGTGTTTTTTACTGAAACAATTTTACATACATTTAAAATTGTTGTACATTTCTCAAAATTGTAAATTTATAGGGAAACCCCACAAATAACTTTTCGCATCTATACCCTCAACTGGATATGCTTGATTAATGGCCAAAGCAATACTCTATTAGTGTAGAAAATTGAGATCCTTAATTAGAAAAAATATCTACTGGAAGCACATTTGAAACGGTGGCCCTCCGGTTTATAGTTACATCATCTATTTTCATCCACTTCCTTTATTGTCGAGACACACTGAATCTCTGTACTTTTGTTAAGCTCCTAGTATAAGACTTCATTGCTTTAGAGGACATTTGATTTTGCTAAACGCTTCTTATACATGGTTTTACAGTTGTGAGAATTTTCTCTGACTTTGGTGAAATATTATATTCTTAGGGGGAAAAAAACCCAATGTTTTGAAGTAAACAAACCTAAGTAATTTTTGTGAAATTATTATTGTGAAGGCACAAGTTTATTGTCAGGAGCTTGTATGTTTTAGACCTAGACTCAAGGTTACTGATCTTCACTTCAGTTTTCATATCTTGATGTTATGCTTTGCCATCGTTGGTAATGAAAAATGTTGATAGGTGTGTGTATTATGACAATTCCTTGCCTTTATCTTCATATATCAACAAATAACTGATTATCCTCATTTTTTGACCAAAAATTGATTATTGATACAGACTTTTACACTTCAAATATCCAGATCACTATTAGAAAATACCATGTGATTTGAAAATATTATTTATAAAACTCACCTTTTCTCTATATGTTGAAAATATTTTGTTTCTAAGTAAATGAAATGTTTTATTCTCTAGATTTTTTCGTGTTTTACTCTGAAATAAACACACACACACACATATATATTTTCTTTTAAGGGAGTTAATAATCAAATGAAGCTAATTAATAGTGAGGTTTCTTTATCTACATTTGCTCTTTATAATTTGCTCTTAGTTCCTGTCGGTTTTGAGCTTCTAGTTTTATGCTACTCAGATTTGAAAATTTTGTTTGATTCTGCTTTCAGATTAGTAGTAATCTTGTTGGAAAATGCCATCATTTTTTGAGCATCTTCTGATAGTATACTTCAGTGGCATCATAATAATATAAGACTATTTTTCATATTTCTCCACCATTACTTATTATATATTACTCCATTGCCCATTGAATTCTTTTTTGAAATGATCTACTAAGGCTGAGTGAGTAAAATGCAACTGCTTCATATCTGTAACTTGATTACGATTAAACATGCCTCATCTTTCTTGAAGATTGAAGAAATCAGACCTCAGTAGGATTCGTTGCTTACCTTTTTAAAGTCAAGGCTCATCAAAGTAAATGGGGTTCAGGTCACATGTAGATACACTAATCATGTCATTAAATTTCATGTTGCATCTTAAAAGCCATTTAACATGTGAGAAACAGCATTTTAGGAGGCCTGTTTTAGCAAATCTTTTTCAGTCACACTGAATTTCTTTTGAATTATGTTGTATGAATCAACCCAGCCTGTTCTAAAGAGACTTACTCAACGGTAGCACAGAAAATATTATAGAAATTATTATGGTGAATGCTAACTTTAGTCAATTCTCTTTGTGTGTGTATATATATATAAGCTATATATATATATATAATTTAACCTTAATTTGGGAAAAACTTTAGCATCATTACATTGAATATTTGACTTATCTTTATTAATTTCTAAACATATGCAAATCTACAGAGAGTAATATAGCAAAATCCCATGTACCCACCTATCAGGTTTTAATGATCAATTTATGGCCGGTTTTGCTTCACCTTCCCCAAATTCTCCCAAATGGGATTATTTCAAAGCAAATTCCAGAGCTCATATCATTTCTTCTGTGAATGTGTCAATATATATTTTTAAAAGATACAGCTTTTTTATATAACCCAATATTGTTATCACATTAAAAAGATAGTAATTTCTCAATGCTATCTTCCCTCTGTTCCCATGCATAAAAACAGTAGTTTTCCACAGTTGCCGAATACAGTAAGAAAATTAGTGTAAAAGTTTGTAAGAATTGTTTTGTGTCTCTCTCTCTCTATTCCATAGTTAGTTTCCTGGACCTCTGAATTTCTTGAAGGAATGTCAGTCCCGCTTGACTTGAAGCAAAATGTTCTCCCCTTGCCTGAAAAAGCTTCTTCTCTGACCCTATTTTCAGCTGGCTCAAGACTCCAGTCAAGTAGCAATATCTCTGGTACATTTTTCATAATGCACTAAACTAGACTAGACTACATCTTCTTGCTGCATATTCTCATAGGGCCTTGTACTTTGGGTGACTCCAGGAGAACAGGGAATTTGTCTGGGTCTTTTAGATCCACTGGTGTTCAACTGGCTCTTTGAAAACAAAAGAAGCCCTGGTTTGTAGCATGTACGCATTGCACGGTGTAAATATTCCCACCATGGGAATATCTTCTTGCTACCAGAGTCGTGTCACTTAACATGGAGCTGGGAAGAGATGCATGGTAGCACAAAATATATGGTATTTCCATTGTACAGATGCAGCAGATATACCAAGAGCACAGATAATAATAAATTGTAGTAAAATAATTAGGAATTGAAGCATTTTAATTGCTTATGACTTCTGTTTTTAATCCTTTTAACAATTGTGCATTTATATAATTTAATTTTTAATAATGGCTCTGTTTAACTTTCAACTCAAAAAACCCTGAAAATTTAATAAACTGCTCTCATGCATTGGTATGGGCCAAATCTAGCAACCCTCTATTCCATGAACAGGCAAATCACATTTGTTAAGTGGATTGAAGTCACTGGAATAAGGCAAGTATGGTAGGTGATTACTGCAGACAATTCAAATTGTGAGGTACCTGAAACAATTTTAGATAAAGTGAGTGAAGGGGGTTGGATAAGGGAAAGGGAGGAAATTTTCAAGATGTATCAATATTTTTTTATCAATATACTTGATTCTTCAAAGCTTACTATCCTTTGTATAAAGATATAGTTTTCCCTATATAGGCCCAATAGTGTAATATATGTGCTCTGGTTATATAATAAATATAAATTTATGTTGACTTCTGAAATAACGGTTCAAATAATTATTATGAAATAAAAATCAGAATTGTAAAAAGGGAAAATGTGAATTGGAGATGAAAAACAAAGCAAAGGACGATGTATTTTTATCTAATTTGTATCTATAGAATATATCTCATATTACCAAGGACCACAAAGCTTTGAATTTGTTTCCTGGCAGCTAAAAATCAAAAAGGAAATTAGACCGGTTATCTAACGTTTTACCCCTTATTAACCTTCCTGACCAAACACAGGCATTGTCAGACTCCTGATATGCACACATCATTTCGTCCACCTACCTATGAGATTCTTTTAGGATTTATTTCTCTCATTTTCCTTTGAATGGCCGTATTTAAATTTTCTTTGAACTGATCTTATATCAAGTATGGAAGAGCTTATTTTTATGGAAGTGGACTGCTGCCCAGCATTTTCTAAATATTAAGCATTAAGAGAATCTAGAAAATAAGATTAAAAAAAAAAACAAGAAGGAAACCAAGTATAAGTGAATTGTAATTGATTTACAAGAATGTACTTATAAACATATGTGCTGATATATTTTGGAAGTCACTTTATTTTTGAATTACCAACTTACTCTGCTATAACCTGCATGCCTTGCATTAGACTGGCTTTTATATGAGAAGTACGTATAAAAAAGAAGGAAATACATGCAAGTGAAGCAGAATCTTGAGGCTACTCCAGTGATAAAACTGAATGAAGTCATTACCATTGATCTAATAAGTTCAATGGCAGGCGATTTGCTCTGGGGAATGAATTATAATATATTAATCTTGCTTTTCTGGGAAAATTGAATAGAAGAGATAAAAGGAAAAAATGATAAATATTTTCTCCCTTGGAGGTCCCATTTTGCTTGCTATTCTTTCCGTTAATCTACCAATCATTGAAAGGCGAATAATCAGAAAAATACTTCAGTGATATTTTCTTCCTGCAGCAACTAAATTGGTAGTTTTGCGTGCATTACTTGATCAATTCAGCCTAACTTTCTAAATTGACTGAAAAGACTCTTTTAGTGAAAATATAGTGTATTTCATGAGACTTACAGTGACATATTGTGTGAAAGTATGGATTAAGACCATAAAACACATTTGTGTTAATCCAAGTAAATGTTCCTGACATAGACATGAGATCAAATGCCATCATGGTTTAAAAAGCTGGTGTAAAATTTAGACATTTTAATAGCCGTGTAGTTGGACGTTTCCAATATTGTTTTTTAAAGGTTAACTGTCAAAGTTTAGGTCCCATAAAAAAAAAGTTAAAGAATGTCATAGAATATAGAATTTATTGTGTAATCGATGTTGCTAGACAAAGCAGCTCTTCTAAGCTTTGTATCTAAAAATCAAAAGCTGTTAGAGCTGGAAAGGTTTTTAAGTTGGAATCTAAACCCTTTTTGTTATGGATGAGGAAATTGAAGTCAAGCAAAAGTATGGGCATTCCAGTGCTATTTTCATCTGCGTTTTGAGATGTGTGGTTTACTGTTTGAATTAAGACTTAAACATGTATGAGCTTGTGTTTCTAACCAATGGTGGTCAGGTCGATTGTTTTCTCCTGTGCTGCTTTGGTGACTCTTGTCTTTTGTATGTTGAATCAATGGATGTTCATGTTTGCAGAGAAAGCTAAGGGGGCATTTTAGAAATTTGTGCTAATCTAGATAAATTTTTAAAAATCAAACAAGATTGATTACCATCCCTACTTAATTCAGAACAAAGGAAGGGAATCTAATTTTTCTGTTTTTCCACAGCTCATTTGCCTTAATGAAATGACATTTTGCTTTGAATCATTTCCAATGAAATGATTTTCAATATTGTTGTATTTGTGACATTTTGACAATTCAAATGTATTCATTTCTCAAACCTACTGGAAATGCTGCAGTGCTTTTTTTTTTTCTTTTTTTCCACTGATCGTATCTGTGCTTGTTTCCTAGGAAACAATTATTGGGTTGAATTCTGTTGCATGGTTGTTGGGCTGTTAGAGTTACATGTAAAGGTCTTAGTCTTATAGGTATAAAAGTGCTACTTAAATATTAGAATGCTTTATCAATACTAAAGTGTTTTATCACCTCCATTAAAAAGCAGCCAAGCAGGTGTTTGTAAAGTACCAAATAGAAGATTACTTTTTTCCATGATTATTATTGGAATATTCCATATTGTATACACATTTGCAATACGATTTGAATGGTTGCAGTGGTTCATTTATAAATATAGCACTTTAATTAAAAAATTGCTTACATAAATATTTGTTTACCTCCTTGGGAAGTTCTCATGGATATGTATCAGGATACTCAAAGCAAGCAAATATAAACATATATATTTTTTCTTAAAAAGCACAATGAAATGTTTGAAAATGTAGATTTTTTTTTTTTGCCCTATACAGATCAGTTGAAAAACTGTAGGCTGTCTATAACTTTTTCAAATTAAAGATAAATAGAAGCAGTTGTAACAGCCCCAGTCCATTTTTTTCTTAGTGATTAAAAGTTAATAAAACTGAGAGTGTAAAATTAATGGTTATTGAATCATACTTTCTTCTATCCCACAAAGTTGCTGATTGCTTAAAAAAATTTACAGGTATGTATATTTGTACAATATGGTAGCCACTTACCCCGTGTTGCACTCTCAAAATGAGGCTAGAGTGTGACTGAAGGACTGAATTTGGATTGCCCTGTGTGGTTAGTGGGTGCTATCTTCAATGGCATGGATAACAGCACAGCTATGCAAGAGGCAAATCACCTGGGAGCTTGTTAGACATGCAGAATCACAGGCTTCACCCCAGACTTATTAAATCCAAGTCTACATTTTAAGGATTTGTAGGCAAATTTCATCTGAGAAGCACTGCTCCAGTCCAGAAAAGATTCCCAATCTCGGCTGTGTGTTAAAATCACCTGGAGAACTTACAAAAAGTAGTGACTGAGCCTCATCTAAAACAATTTTCAGTATCTCTGGATGTGGGGCCCTGGAATCAGTACTTTAAAAAATATTCCCAGATCATTTAATGGCTTGCCAAGATTTAAAACCACTAATATAGTTTCAAGAGTGTATGTGGGAAATAGAAGGTGGAAAATGGCTGTCTTAGCTACTGACCTGGAATTGAATTCCAACTTTTGGTTAATTCTAATATAGGTGAATGTAGTAGAGAGAAAGAGAATCTAGTCCTTGTTGCGTGCTTTGTATATGCCAGAATTATTAAATTAATATAATATAATTAATATAATACAATGTAATTTTCCCATACATAATTATATAGAAAGTATTTAATTATAAAATGTATAATTATATATCCTCAACCTTTCAGAGATATGTGTTATTATTAAAATTTTACACATTAAGAAACTATGATTTAAGGCAATAGGCACTTACTTGCCCAAAGCCCAGTGATAGTATATGAGATGTGCAACAGGAATTTGAAAATGGGTTTATTTAACTATGGAACCTACACTACTTGGGAATTTTCATTTAAGTAATAAATATTTTAAATATACTTTTATTTAATACAGAAATATTTACTGGGATCCCCTGTCTTGTGCATCACTCCTACCGGCAATCCTCCAATAATAAAATAAATTACAGTGAAGTTAAAACCTTATCTGTTTGCCCGTCATAGCTAAGGGAGTACTTGTCTCATTCTGAGATTTTTCATGGCCCTTCTTTTTAGCTGTAGAGAATGAATAAAAAAACCCAAGCACCAGAGGAGTCATCGGGCAAATGACAATGAGTTCAGCTACTGTCTACTTACTAAACTCGTACCATGTAATGATACTGATGGTAGATGTTGGTGTTAAAAGGTGTAAACAAATCACTGTTCCCACCGTTAAGTCCTTTGGTGTTCCATGATTCTGTGAATAGGGGCAAGTTCCCTCTGGCCCGACTACTGAGGTTTGAATTTTGCCCGCCCCCACCCGCCACCTTCCACCCAGTGTCTGTTTGATTAATTTGTGCCAAGATCCCATAGCCCTGTAACAACAGCATGGTTCCCTACCTATAAAATGGGAGTAATAGTGTAAGCCTTGTTCTGAGGAATAATCAGTTAATGCATTAAGGTTCTCAGCACAATGTATGATCCATAATAAATGCTCAATAAATGTTAGTGATTACAGAGTTATTTGACTTATTATAAATGATCAGGAGGTATTTACTTTTACATTGCTGTTCTGTTAAAGGGAAAAATTAGTGGGTTCGATTAGCTGTGAAAGATTTCTGTACTTTGAAGGAAATATAAACAGACATGCAGCCATATGCTTCAGAACCATGAAGGCTGATAGCAGCCTTCAAGCAACCAGTTGGTGCCAAATAGCTATATTAATGGCCAGTGTATATAAGCTCTGTGTAAGCAATTAATTTGAAACTAGAACACTCAAGACAGAAAAATGGATACTGAAATGCCGTGAATGCTTCTGAAGTGCTTCTGGTTACTTTTCCAGTAAAAATAACTTTTCTTGAACTTCTAACAGATCCTGAGCCTTTACTTTTCTTTATTTTTCTTCATGGCACTGATCGCCTGGTGACATATTTTATATTTATTTGTTTGTTTATTCATTGTTGTATTAGTTAGGGGTTCTTCAAAGAAACAAACCTGACAAGATGGTGTATTATGTGTGTGTATGTGTGTGTAAATGTTAAGAGATTTGTCATAGGAATTAGCTCACACAACCAGCGAGATTGACGAATCCTAATTCCATAGGGGAGCTGTGAATTGGGGACTAGATGGTGATGTTGAATTCCCCAGGAGAAGCTGGCTATTTTCTGACTGTTGAATCATCATTTCTCCCTGTAATGATTGGATGAGATATCATTGCTGATGACAATCTATTTTGTTGATTGTAGGTGTGATCAACCATGATACAGTCAACTGATTAAGGGTTTAAATTCAAAAAATCTCCTCATAGTAACAATCAGGCCAGTGCTTACTTAATCAAACAACAGAACCTAAACTCAACCATCACAGTCCACCCCTTTTACACTTGACACCTATATATATTTCCTTAAGCCATATCTAATCCCTAAATAAAGACATGCTAGCATAGTCATACACTCACCTAGCATAATACAGAGGACTGTGTAGAATTGAAAACACATTAATCCTTTGCCTAAAAGAGCATGTGAGTCCTTGGTAATATTCACTCTTAAACCTGATATCTTATACCTTATATATTGCTATATAAAGTTAATACAACTTATGTAATATAAGTTCTATATACATAACAAATATCTTTGATTTTTTCCCTATAGTGTGTGTGTGTATGTGTGTGTGTGTGTGTGTGTGTGTGTGTGTGTGTGTGTGTATCCAAACAAAACAAAGAAGAAATACTCATAACCATTACAGTCCTTGTTTCTGTAACTGGTCATATGATGGTAACTTAAGTATACAACAGACTTCTACTACCCATCCCATATTTCCTTTATCCTCAGCAAGCACCTTGGCTGGCTGTGATATTTGCCTCCTGGAATGACTCAAACCTTTAGGCCACTGGTGGTCCTCCCTGGGTTGTTGCAGTTTTCCAGTAACTTTAATCAAGGGCATGGTAGGACTAAGAGATGCCCTAGGAGATTTCCTATATTCCAGGAAAACTCTTCTTTACCTCGATTGTGTAGTTGCAGTCCTGTTTCCTCTTGATAGTCAGGATCAGTCATCACAGCCAGTACAGTAATTCCCTTTTTTGCCTGTTTATTCAGAGGCATGAAGAGCCCAAAGTGGCCAGGTAGCAATTTTAACTTCCAGTTCAGTAGAATCATTGTTGTACTTCCTTGTGGAAGCATTCTTCCTTTTGGAATTAGACCTGGTGGAAGCACACCTCCTTTGAAACTAAGCGGAGCTGAAGGATGTGGGGAGAGGAAGCAAGCACTTTTCTAGTGGATCACTAGGGGTAATGGTGAGTGGTGTCACTCCCATTTCTACCCCTTGATTTCTGGACCCGTGAATATTAGCTATAGGAGAAACAGGACCTTTAATTGGATGCTGATTAGATCATGTACATGTCATCCTTCTTGCCTTACTAGGATATAAAATCCTTGAAGGTGAGTACTTTATTTACTGCTAGTGATTAGAAGAGCACCTTGCACATTTTAGGTGCTGCATAAACATTTGTCTTGAATGAATGATTAGACAAATGAATAAAAATCTTTTAGCTTTTAATACTATGAAGATTCAAGCTCAAGTTGAAAAGTCTACTATGACCAAAATGAATGTAGAGACTGTAATGGAAGTTTAATGCCTGAGAGTTACAGAAAATGTTTGCCTACCATGAAGTGGTTGATGATGGTGAATGTGCTGGTGAAATTATTATAAAATCAAGTAAATTAGGAGAGCATCAAATGTACTTCATTAAATGACAGAAAATTGGCTAATGAAGTTAGTGAATCACCAGTCTCCAGTTAAGTGAAAATTAATACACTTTTGTATAGTAGTATGGAATATAGGATATTATAATAATAAAGGAATGGGAAAATAATGAGTACCAACAGTTAACTTGACAGTTACTGAAGACTTTAATCCTTAATAAAATAATAGAAGACAAATGTCAAAGAGAGGGCACTAAACATTTAGAGAATTTCTTTAATGCAATCAATAATCAATGTCAATTTATGACAGACAAATTACTTGTCAGAGGAAATTGGTAATTTTAAAATGTAATTACATGATTGTTGAATTAAATTGCTAAAGTATAAGTGACATGAGGGATTTGATACAGTGTCCTATAAAATTATATGAGAAGAATTAATTTAGATTGGCATGTACTCAAATATTCTCACAGGGTAGTAAACACTGACTGAGAGACAATAATGCAAAATTAGAAGTAAAAAAAAGTAAAAAGTTGTTGGGATTTCTAACCAGTGAATTTATTATTACAGGAAGTAAAAAGTTGTTGGGATTTCTAACCAGTGAATTTATTATTACAAGGAAGCAGCAATTCTTTGTCTGTTTTCTACCAGGGAAGCTTTTTTTTTTTTTTTTTTTTTTTTTGGTACACTTACACTCTCCAATATCTATAATTAAAGGTTTGATCTTCTGAAAAAAGATTGTGCATATAATGCCCTTATAATCTTGAAATAGTTGATTTGAAAAGGATAGAGGTGGAGGGATAGGCATACTCACTCCTTTTATTTATACGGCAGAACTTCAACAAACATTTCTTAAATGGCATTTGATGGGCTGGGCACTAAGGGAACAATGAAGAAAGTTGTTCCCATCTCTTAAGAATCTAAAAACTTAGCCAGGGAGACAGACAAGAGAGCAGCCAGTTCTAATCAGTGAAGTTAACATCAAGGCCTGATTTCACTTACGCCCTCTGAACATCTTAGATGTCCTAGCAAAGGCAAGGCCCTCCAGGCTGGCTTGGAGAGGTGAAGAGGGGTAGAAATGGGAATAAAGAGCCTGTGGCCTGCTAGTAATTTCTATGCAAGCCAGAAGTGTCTCAGCATGATGGTTGAGAGGCATTTTCCAGATCATGCCAGGTATGTGCCATGGCTTAGTTGATGGTACTGTGACTTGACCTTGCCAATAATGGAAGGAAAGAGTAAATCTAGTTGAAAAACAATGGGAGCTCAAGACTCACCATATGACATCCAAATTCTTTAGCACATCTACAGTTTTACTGCTCAGGGTCTCATGTGCGGTTTGCATATCAACAGTGTTGATGTCACTGGAATATTAGAAATGCAGAATCTCAGGTCCCACGTGACCTGAGACCTACTGAATGATGTTAGCGAGATCCCTGGGTGACTTGTGTGCACACTACAGTTTGAGAAACTCTGACCTAAAAAAGATCTTGTGTTGACTCATCCAAGGCTACCTCCTGGCTTTCTCATTCTTTAGCACTCTGGCCATGCTGAATTTCTTGTAGCTTTTCTAATTTTCTAGTTTAGTGTCTGGTCTCTGCGCCTGCGGGTTTATATGTTTGTACGTATGTGTGTGCACATGCATTTGTGCTTGTGTATGCACACATGGGGGGAGGGGTGGGCAAATACAATGAATAGAGTAAATACTTGCCCTCCAGGGCTGGGGAACCGGGGTGTGAAAATACACAACTAATTGAATACGTGGCCAAAGGCTCTTAGAAGTAGAAACAAAGTACCACGGGAGAAAGGGGCAGGTTAATTTTCCTTTCCTGTTGTATACTCATTCTTCAATCTGCCCCCATGCTCCAAGCGGCCAACTTTAATCACTGCCACAGACAGGCTCCATGTTTGGGATTCTGCCTGGCTGGACCAGGGGATGTGTCAGGAGAGTGGGCAGAGAGAAGAGCTGGGGCTGCTGCCTGGGCTGTGTCTCTGCCCGGCTGTGGTTGCTGCTGCTAGCTGTACCCCCCAGGAAAAGCCACAGCTCCCCTCGCACTTGGTGAGGTGCAGCACTGTTGGCAACCTCTAGGCACTGCTTCTGAATCCTGTCTGTGTATTTGTAAATACTCCATTACTCCTTCTTGAGTCTGCCAGCTGCTTGCTGCTGGGACACTAACACTGGCTCTGATGGATCAGAAGAATTGGTGCCTTTGGAGGAAACCTGTTGGGCATTTGCAGAATGAGGAACGGGTGTGGGCAAGGGGCGAGGGGCTTCCCGGCTGAGTCCTCTGCTGTGGTGCTATCAGGGATTTATGACAGTGAAGTGTTATATTAGTTTGCTAGCTGCTGGAATGTGATATACCAGAACTGGAACAGCTTTAACAAAAGGGGGATTTAATAAGTTACACGTTTAAAGTTCTAAGGAAGTGAAAGTGCCCAAATTAAGGCACCAACAAGAGGTTACCTTCACTTAAGAAAGCCAATGAGTCAAGAACACATTTGTCAGCTGGGAAGTCACGTGGCTGGCATCTATTGGTCCCTTGCTCCGGGCCTCTGTTGCTTTCAGTCTCTGTTCCTGTGGGGGTTCCTCACTTTGCTTCTCTGGGGCTGGCTTTCATTTCTTGTCTTCCCTTCGCTCTCTCCAGGATCTGGCTTGCTTAACATCGTGTGGGAAAGCCCACAGTGATGTCTGCTGGCTCCAAGCATCTCCAAACATCCATGTCTCAGCTCTCTCTGTGGGCTCTGTGGTTTCTGTAGGCTCCTGTGGTTTCTGTCAGCTCTGACTCTCTACAAAATGTTTCCTCTTTTAAAGGATTCCAGGAGAGTAATTAAGACCCACCTGGAATGGGCAGAGTCACATCCGCCTCTAATCAGAGGTCACACCCACTATTGGCCACATCATATCCCTATGGAGCTAATCTAATTAAAAGATTCCAACCTACATTATTGAATTAGGATTTAAAGAAATAGCTACTCCCACAAGAGTGGATCAGGATTAAAACATGGCTTTTTGGGAACATTTTATATATATTTTGCTGTTTCAAAATTTCAGTGTTAGTTTTTGCACACCCTTTTCCCCATCTCTTCCCTACCCCATTTGTAAGGAACTTAAAACATTACATCTGGTGAACAGCAAAGATTTCATTGCCCCCTGAATGCAGAATACCTGTGAAGCAGAGGGATGTTGGCTTTTAAAAAAAGAAGCAGATTAAAAAGAAAGAAAGATGCAGGACTTCTTCAGTTCTTCACTAGTCTTAGAAAAACTTTCCAGAATACTGCTTTACATTGTTTTGCAGCAAATACTGCGCGTTCTGTATCTGGTCCTATGTTCTTGTAATGGTGATGATCTGATCTTCAGATCCATCTAAAGGCTCATCAATTTTGATTGACACTCCCGACTCATGACGGATTTGTTTTATCTACTGGCCACCTTTCCCAATAATAACTACATAATAATAGGTACATAATATTTTCAAACCAGCACAAGTGTGTTAATGGAACCGCCAGTGCGATTTGGCTACCCAAATGGGCACTGGGCTGTGAGACACCTATTACAGGAAGAAGTGTAAGAAACCTTAACTTCTGCTGGCTGCAGCCCTGGACACTGAAGTCTGTAGTATCCTGCTGATGACTTGCTGTCCATAGCTCAACTTTTGCCTGTCACATGGCCGTCTCTCTCCTTCTGCCTGTCTCCTGTCTCCTCCTTATGTCCAAATTTCCTCTGCCTGTAAGGGTTCCAGTCCCCTGGGATTAAGGCCCACCCTGATGGAGTTTGCCCTCATCTGGTAAGATCTTTGTAGATCCTGTTTACAAGCAAGTCCTCACTCAAGGTGAGGACTTTAACATATCTCTGTGGGTACATAACAGAGATTCTTTATTATTATTATTATTATTATTATGGTTGATATAATGGTAGATTCACATGCAATTGTCAGAAATAATGCTGGGAGATTATTTTACATTTCTCCCAGTGGTGACATTTTGAAAAACTATAGGACTGTATCAAAACCAGGATATTAACATTGATACAATCTACTGATCTTATTCAGATTTCCCCCTTTTTTACTTGTACTCATATGAGCGTCTGTGGTTGTTTTCATCAGAGTGGTTATAGTTTCTGTTCCAGGAGAATCCTAATGCTAAAAGGTTAGTACAGCTAGGAAAAATTCTTGATTTTTCTTTGGGACCATTAATATGACATTAGAAAATTACACATATTCTTTCTCCTTCACCGTTGAGTTCCTTTTTTTCAAATTAAAAAGCTTCAATTTGGATTCTACCACCCTTTCGCCTCCCCCCCCCCATATGTGTCTGAGAATCAGTAGAAGCTATTGAGAAATATATAGAAATGTGTTTTAAACTCAACATTCCCAAGAAACCTCCCTTATCTCAGGTGTGCATGGGCCTCTCAGGGATTTGATACATCTTAGTTCTTCCCAGACAGCAGTGTGACCAAATCCAAATTGCACAGGACGGGGAGTCAATGAACACGACCTGCAGTTCCAGCCAGGTCACAGAGGAGCAGTGTGGCCTTTGACCCCACCTTTGACCATGGATCTTATCTGTAAAATGTGATATTTCAATTTACCTCTGAGGTCCCTTCTAACAAGAGTGTTCTATGGTTATTGCTTCTATATATATATAAATAGTTAATAACAGTGTGATAGAACTTGTTTTATAGCCTCTTCTCTGGCCCATTCATTGTTCTTCGAATTTTATTTTCAGCTCTAGCTTCCAGAAATTTCTTCCTAAGAATTATACCTCACTAATTGAAATACTGATAAGTACCTTTTTAAAAAGGGGGCAATATATATATGTATGTATGAAGGTTCATTTGACCTGATGACAGGTTTTATCCCCATGGCACCTGTTAGCAGATTGGCTTTTCCCACTCTGAAGAGGGGGCATCTAATTGCTTTAGAGGAGGGGGAGGCAGCCCTCATTTTGCATGCAGAGTAATTATGCAGTTTACATCATAAATTCTCATAGAACATGTGTAACTGAGTATTATTTTTAGATTTTGATTGAATAGCTTGGCGGCTTATGCCTGTCTTCTTGGAAAAGGTTTACTCGTTGCCTTGAGTGGTTAAATAACTTAAAAATTACTAGAAGTGTGGGGGAGGGGAGAAAAGCATTGGGAACACGGATGAGAAGGGGTAGCGTATTTAGCAGGTAAGAAAATATGTATCTGTCCTTTTATTTTTGGTTCTAGTTCATTATTACATTTGCCATTTCTCCCACTTATTTAAAAGGCACCTTACTTAAAGAGGCGTATCAATATTTACAGTGCATTAATGCCACAGAGACTTTGTAACATTGTGATTAGGGTTTATTGCTGTTTTATCCACTCTTCAAAGCAGCTACAGACATCAAATAGTCTCCGCCTTCAGCCTGGATTCAGTGACATTGCACCAGTCCCCCGTGCGCTTCATGCAGCAGCTTAATTATTGAGGATCCCTGTCTTTGAATTTTCTTTTTAATATTTTAGAGGACATACTCTGAAAATCCATATTTTAAATAAATCAGAAGATTATGGGGGTGAGAAAGTTTTATTATCAGGTTTTAAAATGCATTAATTTTCCTAAAATTGGGGATGAGAAATTGCAATAATAATGACCAAATTACCTTAAATGAGATGTTCTTATTACTCCTAATTACCATAAAGAACACAAATTACAGCACATTTTTAGTAAAGCTGAAATATGCCATGGACCCCAGGAAAAGGTAGCAAATCATAGATGAGAAAGGTTTATTCATATTGTATTTCTCTGAGGCCAACCCCAAATAACCATCTTTATGCAATATTGTATTTTAGTAGGGTCATGAGAAGGGACACCTGTCAGATGAATGCAGGCCATTGTGTTTCATGATTCATTGTGTTATAAGGCCAATATTCTCGTTTCTTAAGAGCAGGTTCAGTTTGCCCAAAGACTGCATGTTGTTTGTAGCTATTTCTGCAGCATTACTTACAACTCTTGTGTTTTATTGTTCTTCTGTGTTGCTTATAAATACGTTGTTTACAGACACCCATGAAATGCTCTCTTTCATATGTTCTTCTCTTTTATATATTGTTATCAGATTCTGTTAGGGTGAGGTTTGGTGGATGAATACTGGTATTTTTAGAATTAAGAGGAAGCTCTAAACCCTTTAGTGCAGCCTCTGATTCAGTAGATTAGAAGGCTGAGCCCTGATGAAGCAAAGTGACGAGAATGGATTACAATTCTGCTTGGCCAGTGGTTTTCAACATGGTGGCTATGGATCCTTTTGGAGGTCACTAAGACTATTTAAGAGAATCTGGATATATGTTATAATTATACATAAATATAAAACTATTTCCTAATATTACTAAAACCTACTTTGTGTTGACATTTGTGCCAATGGTGCAAAAACAGTGATGGGTAACCCTGCAGACACCTTAGCAGAAGTCAAGACAGTTACACCAAAGAATTTCTTTATCTCTTGCACTCACAGTTAAACAAAAAAAGCCAGTTTCATGTGTTGTCCTTGATGAAACAGTAGACAGCATTAATTTTATTGAATCCTCACCCTGGAGTATATTTCTTTTTCTTATGTTCTGTATGGCAAAATGGGAAGTAGACATAAAGCTCCTCTGCTGCACAGCAAAGATCAACGGTTATCTTGACAAAAGCACTGTATGATGGTTTGAGTTGCGAGCTCAGCTAGCCATTTCTTCATGGAACGCTGCTTTTATCTGGAAGGATGTCTCATGGAAAAACTGTAGTTATTCAGACTTGGGTGTCTGGTAGACAGTTTCTAGAAAGTGAATGAAGTGAGCTTGTCACTACAAGGCAAACAGTTGACAGTGTTGCCAGGGATAAAATGCAAGGTTTCCTCTTGAAAAGTAGATTTGGGAAAACATATTCCACTGTGAGCTTTATAGCTTCCCAATATTTGATACTTCTGTGATGAAAATGGTAGTAATATTAACATATGTGATTTTCTGATTTAAAGAATCAGAATTTGGAGGAATTGACATAGCCTAAATGAACTGTTTTCCAAATTACTACTACATGATTTTACAGATTTTTCTTGGGTAAAGGAGCCGTTCAAATTGCCAAGTAGATAAGTAGATTTTAATGCAACCAGGAATATAAGTTCACATTCCATAATGTAACTAAGTTTTGAGAAACCATCACTTGTCAAGTTTTAATGTGTTATCCAGGAAGAATATCCACAGTTACCTGGAAAGAGTATTAAACTATTATTTCTTCTCCCACAACCTATTGGTAAAGTTCTTTTTTCTTCCTTTATTTTGTCATATGGCAGCTGATTAAATGCAGAGATAGATATGAGAATCCAGATTATTCCAGTTGAGCAAAATGTAAAACAATGCTACTTTCCTTATTAAATATGTTTTGTAAAATTGAATTCTCATAAATTTATGCCGGTTCTATTAACATGTAATGGGCTTACGATTGGTACTTAGAAATTAGTTAATAAATATTTTAAGATTTCTCCTTTTCACTTCTATTATGGCAGATATCACTAGCTATGTAAACAAAACTCTTTGGAATCCTCAGTACTTTTTAAAATGTGAAAGGGTCCTGAGGTAAAAAAGATTGAGGACTGCTGGTCTAGATCAATGTCCTTTCAGATATGCTTTGTTTTTGTATAAGCTGTAGTTCCTCCATGTTAACAAAAAGTGTCTCTTTCTGTTTTCCTCTATTAACATTTCTGAATTTGGGTCCCCATCTATGTATATAGTTAATCTAATGTTTCTCCAGCTGTGCAATTAGGATAGTGCTGTGAGGTTGAAGTCAGTGGCTGATTTCTCGGTATTTATAATTGTACTTTGAAACAACACCAAAACTCTTCCCTTTTACAAGACTGAGGCTAACATTTAGGTCCGCAGGTAGCTAAAAATGCAATTTATTTTCAAATACATCATTGAAAAATGGGACATAGCACATGATTTGAGTAGTGATTGAGCCATGGCCTGAGTCTGAAGTCCTATCCTGGAAAACTAGGCCAGGGCTTCTCATGTCAGCTGCCTGGCCTTAGTGGATTATCTGGGATGTGAGTCATGTGTTTCTCCAGTGTAGACACTCATCTAAATCAAACATAAAAAAGTTTCAGATCCTTCTGAGTTAAGTAATTGTTCCTAAACACTGTCGCTTAAACTTTCTGTGTGCATGTGTGTAAGTTAGATGAAAGTGACTTATCCATCCACTGTGCAACCACAGAACCAAGAAGAAATGGTAAACAATGAAGATCATTGCTCAGAGGCGACGGCGTCTTGCTGGGTCTGTGTTGAAGTCCGCGTGGACATGGCCCTGGTACCCTGGCCTCCTGGACTCTTGATTCCAAAGTGGTTATGACATGTGTGTGTGTGTGTGTGTGAGTGTGTGAGATGCCGATTCAGTTCTTTCCTCAGTTCTGATCACTAGAAAGAAAGCCTTGATTATAGCATCATGATGTCATTCGTTGGTGAGAACATATTGTTTGCCTCTTCAATTGGATTCTGTTCCTTTCTCGTCAGCCTGCTAATCAAATCGAGGACACCTTACTGGATTTGACAGTGAACATACATGTAAACATGGGCTCTGAAATTGCAAGAAGTACTCAGTTATCAAGTACTTCCAACAAAAGATCCATTGATTCCGTTTACCAAAATGAACAGAAAAGGAACCATTTTTAATCCACAAAGAATTCACTGAAGGGACCACCTTATCATGCATCTCCAGGGGGTGTCACCCATATTGTGCTTTACGTAAATGGTAACTCTGGGGTGGTACCCTGATCCTGGACTGTTAAGAGACAACCCATAAGTGTCCACAGTCCCTACTCTCTAAACCATTTTGTCCATGTACCCACTCAATACCACCATGTGTCTCAAGAGTTACAGATACGAAACGGTAAAATGTTGATTATTTTTGTCTGTTTCAGATGAATACACTGATACTGTGTTCATATCTAGGTAAATGATGATGCCCCTAATTAGTTATCTACTATGAATCATGTATACACTGTATTCTCCTGAAGAAATTTTCAATGTAAGTTGTTTCATTATGACAAAGCAAATTCCATGGGGGTGTGTAGTCTCTGAATTTATGCTCTTATGTGGTTAGTTTTTAAAATAGACACTGCTTTTGGTCATTACCTCTGCAACATTTTTAAAAAGCCTTCTCTTGGGAGCTACTGGTACATCTTTTAGACTTAAAAACACAGAAATTGGGGTGTCCAGAGTTGCTTTACAACCAAATTATTAAAGCTCCTGTAATTGGAAAGCAAAAGAACCCATATTATGGTAACAAATATTATGTTTGCCAAGAAGTATTTTACTTTTCCCCTCAACTTCCTTTTTTTTTTCTTCTTTTCTGCTTACAATTTTATTCAATGATTCTAAGAATTATTTTGTTGCCTCTTGGGAGATAATCTCTGGAGCACTGTAGTATAAGCTAACGTGTATAGATACCTAGATGTATATTTTTGTGAACTTGTTCTGAAAGTGAATATGATCCTTACTGGTTTTTTTTTTGGGGGGGGTGATGTTTTTTGGGGGGGGTGGAACAGGGCAGTAATATAAATTTCAAGAAGCAAAGGCTATCATAATTATTTACATACACTTAAAAACTGGGCGTTTTTCTTCCCTGTAATATGCATGTGTTTCTCTCAACAGACTATTATAAGTTATTATAACTATTATAACAATAGTTATAATATTGAGTTACTTTTCAGCATATTTTTTTCTCTGGTAATGTTAGTTAGTCTCTATTATTATTTTTTAAATCCTCATGATATGGAAGCAACTGTTAAATGGCAATGTTCCTATGCTTTATATGCTTCTGTTTTCTCTGATCATTTCTTTCCAATTTGCTCTAACATCTTTGAGACTCTTGAACAGGCAATAGCTTAAATGGAATTGTCAGTGTATATAAACCATCCTTAGTCCTAAACCGTAGACCAATGTCTGCATTCATCAGAGTTCCAAAAATGTTCCTCACGGATAAAGTTGTTTTGTTAGAGGTTTTTTAAAAATAATAATAGTAATAATAATATTTAACTTGCATCCTAGTTTTTTGAAAAAAGATTATTCTAAACACAATGTAATAAGAAATTTGTCTTATGCTTATTATATTTTGATAAGTGATTTGATCCAGTTGATGAGTGAGGCTTTTTGTTCCCATTCCAAATGTGCTCTTACTCTTCTCTCTGCGTTTTGAGTTCTGTTTCCTCTGTGCTCTAACAATGATCATCTCTGTGAAGATACTTTCAGTGCGAGTGATATAAATGCTAGCCTGATTTTGTTATTGATTTCATCACAACAATTGGCTTGCAGACTCCTCTTCACAGGAATACAGTTGCTAAAATACTGTCTCATGTAATGGTGTGTATGTATAAATGGAAAATACTACCTGCTTTTTAGCAAACCATCAAGATCTACTCCGTCTTAAACATAAATATGTTTTCGGATAATACAGGATTGAACAAAAATATTTTATTCAACAAAATTCTTTGATAGACTAGCCTGATGTTATCTAGATTCTGTATCTCTAATCCACCAGATATGGTTATAAGTTAGCTGAAATTTGTTCCCTTGCTTAGATTTTCATTTATATTTTATGTGAGGGATGTGAGATATTTGAAGAATATTAGTGGTTATGGTTGTTATAGTTACCCTCTATTGAAAGTTACCACATGCCAGGCACTGTTTTAATTGCACTACGTAATTTCACACTCGCAGCAACCTCACGCCAAGGGTACATGGGAAGGACTAGAGGCACAGGGCAGGTGGCAGCTTTCTGGAATTCACCTGGATAACAAGGAGTGGAGTCTGGATCCCAACCGGGCAGTCTGCCTCCATCCCTGCTCATCCCTGAACCACACCAAGTGCTGTGAGCTCATTTGCCGCCAAGTGTTTTAAAGGAACTAATGGAATTTCTATGCTGGGCCACTGTCATTGTCTTAAAAGTATTGCAGTTTAATCTTTGAGATTTAACTGCCTTTATCCTAACATGTGGTCTTCAAACATTAGTGTCTTTTTTTTTTTAACACAGTGCTTTTCTTTTGTATTTATAGATATGCCTCTTCATGTCCGACGAAGCAGTGATCCAGCTTTAATTGGCATCTCAACTTCTGTCAGTGATAATAATTTTTCCTCTGAAGAGCCTTCACGGAAGAACCCTACACGCTGGTCCACGACTGCTGGCTTCCTCAAGCAAAACGCTGCTGGCAGCCCGAAAGCCTGTGATAGGAAGGTAAGCGCTTCCTCTCTTGCTGCAGCCCTTTGTGTCTCTTGTCTTCTTGGCATCAGTGACGCGTGTCTGTTGTGGGCTGGATCCTTTGTTTCTAGGGTCTCTTCACTGTGACCCTTTGTGTGTGCTCACTCAGCTTTGACACGAGTTTCAGGGCCTCTCCTACTTTAAATTGAAGTTGAGTTTTCTGATAAAATTCAGTGCTATATGTGACATACATTTTTTATGTCTTTAGTTTTTTGGGTTTTTTTTTTTTTTTTTCTTTTTAAAAGGGGAATTTTTAAGTTGCAGTTCTAAGACCATGAAACTGTCCCAATTAAAGCAAGTCTATAATAATGTCCAAATTAAGGCACCAACAAGAGGTTACCTTCACTCAAGAAAGACCAATGATGTTTAGGGTCGCTCTCTCAACTGGAAAGTCATATGGCGACCATGGCGACATCTGCTAGCTTTATCTCCGGGCTTCCCCCAGGGATGT
The DNA here is from genome assembly GCA_004026745.1 of Myrmecophaga tridactyla. Classification (NCBI taxonomy): domain Eukaryota; kingdom Metazoa; phylum Chordata; class Mammalia; order Pilosa; family Myrmecophagidae; genus Myrmecophaga; species Myrmecophaga tridactyla. The sequence goes on from PVIY010006994.1 coordinate 41,633, forward strand.
TTCATCTCCATCTCTGGTTCATCTCTGGCTGTGTGGGCTCTCGTGGTTCTCATGGCTTTCTCACTGCTCTAAAAGGGACTCTCTCCAAAATGTTTCCTCTTTTAAAGGATTCCAGTCAAGGCCCACCTGGAATGAGTGGAATCACATCTCCCTCTAATCAAAAGTTCTACCCACAATCGAGTGAATCACATCTCTATGGGAACAATCCAAAAGCTCCTACTGGCAATATTGCATGAAAATTGAAGGATGTGTCTTTTCTGGGGTCCACCACAGATTCAAACCAGTACATTCCACCCTTTGGTCCCCCAAAAGACATGTTTTTTCCAAATGCAAATACATTCATTCCATCACAATATTAGAAAGGCTTAAACCATTTCAGTAACAATACAAATACAGTACAAAGTCACAAACAAACAGTACGAATCTCATCAGAGTCAGCCACTGGTATGGCCTATCCTAAGACAAAATTCTCCTCTGGTTCTGGACCTGTAAAACTCAGAACAAGTTATTTGCTGCCAACCTAAAAAGAGAGACAGTCATAGGATAAATACCCCCATTTTCATAGAGAGAAATTGGAAGGAACACAGGGGTCACTGGACCTAAGCACTTTTGAAAACCTGCCAGGCAAAGTCCATTCGATTTCAAAGTCTGTGAGTCATTTATCTTCGGGGCTTTAGGAAGCGGCAGTCCCACCCTTTCCAGGGCCTACACAGTGACGCGCCTTTCTGTGGATACAACCTTGGGGGACATTGGGGAGAACACCTTTTTTTTTTTGGCTCCACCCTCTCCAAGCACTGGGGACACACCCGGCTCTGCCATTTCGGGGCCACATGCTCAACCCCTCCATGTGGCGACAACCAGGCTCTCCCCAATCCCCAAGGAATATGCTCCACTCTAAGGCCTGAGGTGGCATGACTCTTCCACTGTAGGTTGGTGGAAGACCCATCCTCTGCCTTTGAGTCAAACTAACCCTCTCCACGTGATTAGGTCCACTCTCCTGGTTCAAGTTTTTTGACTCTGGACTTTGTCTTCCATAGTTCTGCCTCTGAAATTATTTTTCCTCCAATGTATCCCTTTCCTGTTCCTCTCAGTCCAGACTGGCAGTGGTTCTGTTTTCACAGATACTGCAACATTCTTATTGGCTTTCTATGTAGTAGGCTCTGATTGTGCTCATCAGACATAAGGAGTTTCCACAGATCCTTCCTGGATAACTTCATCTCCAATCCTAGCTTTCTCTGAAATGGCTGACTGGTTATACATTTGGCCAAATTCTCACATGGGGCACCATTCCCTAGGGTCTCCCTTCCTGGAAACCCAGAATTTTCCAGAACATCAATTTCTGGTTTCTTTGAACCCAGGAGTTCAATTCTCAGCTTATCCTTTCCTATCACATTTCACTCTAAGCTGTGAGGAGAAACCAGGCTGCACTTTCCACATTTAATTTGGAAATCTCTTCTGTTAAATATCCAAGTTCATGGTTTTAAAATCTGCCTTCCAGCCAAAGCCACTAGTCAATTTTGCCAGATTATCTACCATTTTTAAGCAAGGATTGCCTTCCTTTCAGTTTGCAATCACCGGTGCCTCATTTCTGTCTAGAACTTCGTCAGAGGTATCTTTAGAGTCCACGTTTCTACCAGCAGTCTCTTCAGAGCATTCTAGGCCTTCTCTATCAAGCTCCTCACAACTCTTCCAGGATTTTCCCCTTTCCATTTAAAAAGCTTTTCCAACAAGTTTAGCATTTGCAAACTGTAGCAGCACCACACTTCTCTGGTACCAAAATCCATTCTAGTTTGCTAGCTGCTGGAATGTGATATGCCAGAAATGAAACGGCGTTTTAAAAAAGGAATTTATTAAGTTACAAGTTTATAGTTCTAAGGCCGTGAGAATGTCCCAATTAAAGCAAGTGTAAATAATGTCCATATTAAGGCACCAACAAGAGGTTACTTTCACTCAAGAAAGGCTGATGAAGTTCAGGGTTTCTGTCTCAACTGGATAGTTACATGGTGAACATGGTGACATCTGCTAGCTTCCTCTCCAGGCCTCTTGTCGCTTGGAGCTCCACTGGAGGTGGTTTCCTTTTTCATCTCCAAAGATCTCTGGCTGCATGGGCTCTCGTGGCTCTCATGGCTGTCTCGTGGCTCTAAAAGGGAAGTCTTTAGTTTTTGAATAGATAAAATACTCATATGATTAAAAGATAATTTCTGACAGGAAAAGTATGCAGTGAATGTCCCTCTTCCATACTGTCTCCTACTGCTTCTCTTCATGGGCAACCCTTAGATTAGTTTTTTGCACATACTCACAAGGGTGTTATACACAGATAGAAGCAAATATTCATATTGACTTGTGAGGTCCATGAAGGAAATTATAGCATTATGGATATTAGAGGATGAAAGTAGCCTTAATGATAATGTATTCTAATTACTGAGTAGATAATTCCATCCTCTTTAAGTCTCCCTCCTAAATTATGGAAGTTGGCTGTCTGTCTAATCTTAATAAAATTTTCTTCCTTGACTTTGATCAAATTTATTTTAGTCCTTGAACAAATTTATTTAGTCTAAATACATAACACTTATTGGAGTATTCATCTGTTTTTTCAGTTTGTTTGTTAATGTTCTTTGTCATGTATTCCTACAGTACTCTTATTATCCCATTGTGCCATGATTCCACGCTTTTATCCAAAGAAACTTAAGCTGTTTGTCATTTTCATTGCTGAATCTGTAGAATAGATACTCAATAAACCTTTTTTGAATGAATTAATAAACATTTTTAAAAATGCAGCCAGTAGTTTTGCCCAGTGTGTAATGAATTATGTGAAAATATACTAGTCATCTATTGATATTAATATTTTAAGTGGATGTAGCTTGATACTTGCTTGATTTGTTCTTTGCATCTATGTAAGAATGCCTGTTTTAAACATTTCTTTTAAGTTTATTTTACATCTTAATGAACTTTTCTTTATACTAGTTCAAGTTAAAAAAAAAATGGAGTGCATAAATTTAAAAAGGAGAATCTACCAAGAAAAATACAGCATATACTTTATTCTCTGGTTTTTGGATTAGGGGCTTAACTTTTAGATGCATTTTACTGAAATATTTTGTTATAGATTTGATGAGGAATCACATTGGAGTATCTTCTGATTAAGATTATTGAGATTGAAATTTTAGAGAGCTTTATCCTGCAGTAGAGTATTCAAAGCAGCAGATTCCAATTTATGCATATGTCTCATGACATTTAATTTTTACTCAGAATAGAAACACTTTGTATGGATATTCATAAATGTATAGACAAGTCAAGTTGGGAGTTTACAAGGCATTCTGTACTTTTTATAAAGGTTTTCCATTAGTTGGAAGATACTGGATCAGAAGTCATTAGATTATCAGTGTTTTCATTTAATCTTTCAACATCTAAGGTGTATTAGTTTCAGATATGGCAAACTGAACCTCGGTAGCTGTTTTCAACATAAAAGAACTTAGTATTTAGAATTTGTTTCTTACGAAATCATTAGAAGGGTTTGAGTAGCAGGTCATAGGTTGGGCCTCAAGGACTTTTCAGAACAGTACAACACTACAATTCAAGGGTGCATGGGTAGTTTGTGCTTAGAATGCCTGCCTTTCATGCAGGAGACCCGGGTTCGATTCCTGGACCATGCACCCCCCAAAAAATAAATAAATAAAAATAAAACAAACACTACAGATTAGGCCAGCCATGGGAGCTGCTACCTCTGCCCCAGTATAGGGGGGAAACTTTAGTTCTGTGCAGTTTGTTGAGTAGAAGAATGTGCTGCAGTGGCTGCAGTCCAGGAACCTGGAATCTGCTCACCAATGCCTAGCTGTTAGCTGCTCGCAGTCCATCTCCAGATGTCTTCACCTGCATAGTTGACTTTGGACCCCTGGATAGTGCCTCTGAGCACTGTCATCTCCATAGCCATACTTGCCATTGCCAGCAGTCAAAGAAATAGTACTGTTGCACATTAAAATTCACATGCTGGTGAATCCGGGTTGGCCGACTCCAGTTTGTATCCAGGACCTTATCTGCAGCAGAGTTCGGGAAGCGTAACTTTGGTTTCCCAGTCCGTGAGACCAGGAAGACACAACACACTAGAAGAGGGAGAAAATGTTTATTACCAATTAAATACAACCACCACAGTGACATTTTGCTCTAAATAACGTTTATCTATCATTGAAGAAAATTTGGGAAACTCAGTGGAATAGAACAAAATAAAATTCCCATAATTCCAAAAACCAGTATTACAATATTGGTGACTACACAAACACAGACACACACACACACCTTAGAATTGCAGTTAGAAATGCAAGTTTTCATTCTGATTATTTTTGCATTTTTCTCATATAGAGAGTTCCTCTTGGTATAAATTCTATTTGAAAATATTTGTAGTGTGTGCAAATATCCCATCATTGTAGACTGCACTATATTTTATTTACTGTTCTCCTATTGTTGGGCATTTATATTATTTCCATTTTTTCATATTACAAGTAACAGTGCTGTGAGGCATCCTTCAAAGGTA
>PVIY010006994.1:46257-84565 GCA_004026745.1 Myrmecophaga tridactyla
TAAGTGATCTTTGTCATCTCTGGTCACCCTTATTAAGTCAGTGTCACTGTGAATAAAGAGGCAGCCTGGTACGTGGAGAGTGTTTGATTCATCCTATAAAGAAAGCTGTAATGAGGCACTTATCAGAATCAGCGTACCATGAAGTTCCAAGGATAAAGCCCTTGTACTATTTCATTGTGCAGTTATAAGACATTGTTCCTTTCTCCTAAATCAGAGCTGTTGCTTTTTTAAAGTTATAGCTCCCATAAAAAAACATTAACGTAGGAAGATTTAGCGTAAAAGTCTTATCTTGACTAGTTTCCAAGAGAAAGTCTTACCTGATTAGGGAAAGGGGAAGAAAGTGATAGGAGAACATATTGTCTTGGCATCATTAGCTTTTTTTTTCCCATTTCTTAAAGTGAGAACTTGGAATGTTTCTGACCCCCTGGGTTTATTATTTCTGTTTGATTTAGTAGCTTGGCATGTTTGGTATCTTTCCAATACCCCCGATAGATGCAGACTCTTGGAAAAGATGCTTTATTCTTTCTTAATTATGTCTTTGTCATCTCCCTTTCTGTGTTGTTAGAAGAGTTTGAGATCTTGTTGTTTTTAACTTTAGAAAATTAATTTTTATAAACATGTCTTGTGGTACATTTTCAGGTTCTCAAAGCAATTTTTCTGATAATATTTGCTTTTTGCATTTATGAGTAATGAAAAGTATGAAGAACGATATAATTAATTTTGAATCTTGAAGATGAGCAGAGCTGACATTTTGGTGTAACTTCATGACTTCTGTGGAGCATAGCTCATACAGATGGTCATGGTCCTTATTACCAGTAGGTAATCATGCAATACATATAGTTTAATTTCTGTTTTTCTCAATTTGCGTTATATTGAGAGCATTGTCCTATGTCATAAATCATGATACCTTGCAAAATATTCTATCATGTACTGATTTTTTTATTGTAGTTGGTGTTTATTAATTTTATTTGGTCTTCTTCCTATTGTTTTTTTCCAATAGTTTGACATTTATATTTTGCCAGGGTTTTTTTGTTGTTTTGTTTTCCTATTTAAGTAACATTTTAAAGTACTGTTCGGTGAATTTCCTTATATATAAATTTATGATGGCATCTCTGATTATCTTCTTAGAATAGATTTTTGAAGTAAAATATTCATCAAGGACATGAACATTTTAAGAGCTATTGACAGTTGATTCCCATAAATTCATCAGTAATAAAGTGAAACTTAACTTATGGCTTATATGAGAAGTTCTAGACAGGCTGGGCTTGGAGGTGGACTTGGGGGGATGAAGAAAACCAAAGATGAAACCAGTGCTTCTCCTGACTTCCAAAACTTCCTTTATAATTCAATGGTTCTATTTGGCTGAACATCAGAATTAGTCATGAACTTTTAAAGGAAGAAACATATGCACACCTGGAAATTTGTGTGTATTTTTTTAAAGCTCCTCTGTTGCTTCTTGAGTTTAGTCATTTTTTTTGAGAACCTCTGGTCTACTGTAGAGGACAAGCATGTATGCCTTTGGGAGAGGACATTTGGAGCATTTACTTTATTTGGTTTTATAATATCTCACTTTTCTTCACACTTGGTTTGCACAAATTTATCATTTTCAAATGAAAAGCTATTAAAATTGCTTTGTCTTGAGTTTTAAAGAGTACTACAGCAACCCATGGAGATATTGGATACTTCCTATCAATGAGAAACCAGAACTGGAAATAATTTTTCTAGATAAAAACAATGTTTCTGCCTAATGTTCTTTGGCACTCTTCTCATCTTAGTTCAAAGTACATTTGAATGTGCAGGATCAAGATGCTAAATTTCCCATATCACTCATGAGGTCACCAATGCTAATTCACCATCAAGACATCTCCAGAAAATGCCTGCTTTCTGTTTTGTTGAGTGAGAAAACTTTTGCTGTTGCTATGCAGACAGGATATTGACAATTTCATTGAATCCTACTCCGTGCTACTCTACAATAACTTCTTGGTTTGGGACAGAGTATCTATTGGATTTTTTTATTCATTTTAATGAAATACTCTATGTTTATCTATTTCTGTCTGTTCCGTCATGCCCCTTCTCAACACTGGCTTTCTTGTCTCTGCTTCACCTTATTTATTCTTTCTGATGTATATGGCCAATTGACATGTCAGTAAATTTGAAAATACTATTTTATTTCTGAACCAGTACACTTGACTAGTTGACTATTGAAAAAAAAAACAGAACAAAACCCATTTGTCTTTGGGTTGTTCTTGAGCCAAGTGTAGCTGCTGACCAGTTATAGAAACTGTGCATTTAGAGCCTCAAAGGGGGAGTTCAAGTAGTTCCTTAGAACAGTGTTTCCTCTATGAGGAATTATAGCTGCGCTTAATGTTCTGTGGCATTAGCTTCAGGAGGGCTGAGACTGATTGTTCTCTTGCAATATTTGTATTTGTTAAAGGTTCCTAAAACTATAAATTTCAACCCTCTATTTTGTATATTAAAAGATACTCATTTGAATGCAATGCAATTTTGTACTTTCAGTAGGTGATAGTTATAATCATTGTCACAGTAGGCCAACTTCATATGCCAAGCTCACCTCGTCTGAGTTGCTAATAACCTTAGTAAGTCTCAATTATTTTTGTGAAACTTTAGGAATATGATCTGTCTTCCCATCCTTTAAATATTATAATTTGTGCTCAAAGTTATAAAATCCTAAGGTATTATTGAGAAAACTTTTATTTGAGCGTGGATACGATATTTTTAGAGTTCACAAACCTCTCTGGGAATATAAATGTAAGGTAATGTCAGAATTGTTACTGAGTACTCTCACAGTTACAGCTGAGGGAAATGAATATATTGGTTGCATTTTTCTTGACTTTGGCTAGAGGACCAGGAAATAGCATTGATTGAGTGATTATTTTGAACTAAAACATTTATATATATTCTTTGTACACTTAATAAGATTTCGGCCTCACTTCATCTTTTTAACTTGGTTTCTATTTTTAATTTTTTTGTTACTTTAGCTTATAAACCTACCTATTTCCAGTCATTAAGCTAGATCTAATCATTTCAAGTTCAGTTGTAGCCTGAGAAATATAAGATGGGATATCTTGAGATGGCAGCATCTGGTTTCTGCATTCTAAATGGCCTAGCTTTGAGCAACGTTGGTTTTAATTCATGTATTCCAATTGCTGCTGTATTCTGGAGCTGCCATCAGAGAAGCGCATTCCAAGTGAGTTGCTTTACAATTTGTGGTAGAAGTGATTTCCTTTTATCCCAGCTCTAAACCTGGTTTTGAGGTTTTGGTATTTTCGTGTAACGCTGGCCAAGTGGTTATGTGTGCATGTGTGTGTGTGTGTGAGCTCACATACTTACTATGTGCCTGGCATGATGCTTAGTGTGCTCCATGTTATATCTCGTTTGAGCACCCTCCACGGTCAGGTAGTGCTGTTTTTCCCATTTTGTTGGCAAGCCTGAGAGAGTTTGAAAAACTCACCTGACAGTTAAACCAGCTGTTAAGTGTTGGAGTTGTGACATGAACCCAGATAGTCCAATTTCAAATTCTGTGCTCTTAAAAATAGGCTTCCTATTTCCCCACCGAATTACAGAATTTATATATGGCTGAAAAGTTCATTTAGTTGGTTATTTTAAATTGTAAAATATTTCATAACAATGGGCGTCTGTTTATTAGAACTGTTACAATTTTTTAAAACCTCAAGAAGTCTATATTATGGACTTCTTAATATAGAAGTCTTAAGTAAAGACTTAAGACTTAAGTAAAAACATACTGGTTTTCTTAATATCACTATTCATAATCTAATTATGTTGATCAATCTCCATTTCTTTCCCCTTCCAGATTTGTGGTCGTCTGTTTTCACTAATCCTTGTCATTAATATATTATTATTGTTGTTGTTGTTATTTAATCCTTGTAATTAGTGCTATCATTATTGGAAAATTATATGCTAAGATATTCTTCTTGGTATTTTATATATATTGCTCCTGTCAATATAACAACAATAAAGTAAATCATGATAGCGTTGGATTATAGCCTAAAGAATGAAATACACGTCATGAGTCCATACTGATAAAAGTACATGTATGAATAAACAAATAAAGAAGCAGAAGGAACAAATCTTCCTTACAGAAGAATTCCAAATAGTTTAAGTAATGCTTCCCCCTCCAGAGGTGGAGCGTCAATTCCTTTCTCCTTCAATGTTGGCTGCATTGAGTGGCTTGTTTGCAAAGAATAGAGTATGGAAAATGAAAAGTAGTAACTGTATAGTGGAGAAAGCTGACAGACGCCCCTAACAAACAGTTCACCCTCCCCAGTGATACCACAGGGATAGCATGTACCCCAGATACGTGAGGATGAGACGAGGCTTCTTCTCTGTCCTTTTCTTTCCCCAAACTCAAGACCCCGGTTTAATCGTGAGAAAACATCTGGGAACCCCATTGGGGTTGGAGGTTCATCCCAGCAAACACCTGACCAGCACGAAGCGGTTGTCGTGGTCACGAAAATCAAGCAAAGGCTGCAAAACTGTCACGGGTCAGAAGACACTAAGGAGATAGGAAAACTGAATGTAATGTGGGGGTCCTGGATGGGAGCCTGGAAAAAAGAAGCAACATCAGTGGGAAAGCTGAGGAAATGCAAATAAAGTCTGGAGTTTAGTTAATGGTTACCAATGTTAATTTCTGGGTTTGGGCAAATATACCCTGATGTAAGATGTTAATATTAGAGGATTTGGGTGAAGAATATATGGGAAGCTTCTGTACTACCTTTGCAACTTTTCCATACATTTAAAATTATCCCAAAATGAGAAATTAAAAAAAAAAATTGTAAGGATATGTCATCCACAGTTTACCCTCAGGTGACGAGTCCACAGGTCTGTGAGCATCCTCATACACCTAGCCATTCCTGAAAGATCTAAGTTTCCTCCTTGGAAATGAATTATAGTAAACATTTGTCAATTGATTTTGTTAATTATTGACTCATGGTTGACATCCATTTCCATGACAAGCCTGAATTTGACAAATACTCATGGATTTTAAACTTGCATTCTTGTGGCTGGGTACTCCCACTTTAAAAAAAAGGTTATTTTATCTTTTTTGTTTATTAAAAAATTGTTTTATTTTGCTCTTTACTAACATTTATGAAATAGTCCTAAATTTCTGCCACATACAGGTAGAGCCTTGCCGAGAAACCTGACCACCAGCTCAATAATTGTTTCTGTGAGGCAAAGCCTTGGAGTTGCAGCTTAGCCTACCAGGAATAAGCTTCTGTCTCAAGGAATTGGGTGTGATTTCTTTTTAATGAATTGTAATTGGTTTGGGGAGGGGTGAAGGGAGAGAATGTACACTTTCTCTACCCTGAAAGGGGTTTACTTCATAATTAGAGTACTGCTACCAGTAAGTGGCATGTTAATATGCATTTCCCAGCCTGGATGGCTTTTTGACACCTGATGATGTAGCAGTATATTTAGATGATAAGAAAAATCCCTGATCACAGCAGTAACATCTGTTTTTTCATGGCAAGAGGGAAAACTTCCCAACCACTGCAAAGCTGAATGACTGTTTGAGGGCAGCCTCATAAGTGGAGGATTAAAGTTAAATTTCTTTTTTTTTTTTTAAAAGAAAATGATTCCTTCAGGCATTTTTCTTGTATAGTCTTTTAGATAAGGTAGTGACTTTACTGTAATACATTATTACATTAGAACCATTAGAATCTTTGTAAATTTTGCATATTGATGCTACTGATAGATGTTTATAAGTCTAAAGAAAAAGATTTCAGTTTTTGCCTTTTAGTATGATATATATGCACACATGCAGAATGGAGGAATTCATTTGAGATGGAACTATATTTAAACCATATTCTCCAATTCGTTGTAAATGCAATACTGACATTTTGAAAAAAGTATTAATGGCTACAAAATTTAATGGTTTGGTTTTCCCATCTTTAGATGATGAAGTATAAGTGTTACAAATACACCTACACTGACTTTTGTAGTGGGTTGCAGTTTGATCTATAAATGTACATGGATAGTATTAAATAGATATAGTTAAAACTACCATATTAAAAAATCATTGACACTGAAATTCATATTTTCAAATTAAAGAGACTAGAATGCATTATATCACAAGTATATATTGAGAAATAGAAAGTACTTCCATGTTATGCTAAGAATTGATATTCTGGGCGGCTGCCGTGGCTCAGCAGGCAGAGCTCCGACCTGCCGTGCTGGAGGTCTGGAGTTCGATCCCTGGTGCCTCCTGCCCATATGCAAATTAAAAAAAAAAAAAAAAGAATTGATATTCTCACATCATGAATACAGATTCACAGTTTTACATGACTACATTGCAAATACTTGATCCAAACTTTTGGCTGGATTGTGAAGAAGAGCATGGCTGAAATGCTAATAGTGCCTTCAGGATGTCATCAACAAAATAAATGTGTATGGTACATAGTGATAAATAATATTTTAGAAATTGTTCTCATAATTGATAGTGACAATTACTATAATAGACTCATCCTTTCAAAATTATAAATAAATTAATACATGGGATACAATAAATGATGAGTTATTCATTAAAAGATAAAGTGCAGTATATATGTGCATGTATGTAGGTGTTTTTGTATAAATTTGTATGATTAAGATGCATATATAAATATAAAAAATATGGATTCCTTATTGACTTTCCTATAACAATGTTGAATTAGGAGAACTTTTTTCTTATGCAGGATTAATGTCAGCTTTATTTTTCTCACCCCTAAACTACTCAGAGTTGCTTCTACAAATATAAAAAGTTACAAAATTTTTCAGATGTGATTCACAAGGACAGATATCTTTTTTTAATACCCATTACCTGTCTTAATATGATTGTTACGTGATACTCAATTTTAATAAATTAAAATAGGCATTACACAAGGTCTATATCTTTTAGTATAAATCTAAAAATACAATGATTTCATCTTGATGCCTTATCCATATCCATTCAAAAAATAGATAAAAGTGTTCTTTAAAAATTCTATGATTCTGAAACCATGTGAAGAATGTAAATATGAAAATATTCAAGAAAACAGCATCCATGTTGATGTAGACCACTGTACTTGGTTTAAAGGTTGGGTTTAAAGATGAATGGGAATGTTCTGCCCAGGTTTCATGGTAATAGTGGAAATGGCAATTTTAAAAATTAACTAAATTATAAGTTAGAACTATAATTAGTACAATTAGAATATAGTGGTGACAAAAAGCATGGCATGATTAGCTCTGTTGAGAATCAGAGAATGCTTTTTAGAGAAAGTAGCGTTTGACCTGGGCTTTGGCAAATGGTAGGTATTTTTATAGGAGGAATGTTACTGGACGGCCAGGTCTGAAAAAGCATGAGTAAAGGTCTCTGTGTGCAGGTGCAGTGAGCACAGCTGTCCGAAAGTTCCTCTGGTCTGCCTGCAGTGCTTCCCATAGGTGTGATGTGGTTCAGTAAACGTCTTAGAAAAGTCCTGTGCTGGGAAGCAGTGGAGAACTCTGTTAGAGAAGATATGGCTTCAGCCAGAGTCCAGTTAAGGGATACCAATGAGAGATGGATCTTAAGTAGGTTGATGGCCAAGGAACGAAATGTTGGCAAAAGGTATTGAATCTGCCAAGCCTTGTAACTGACAATTAGAGAGGAAGGAAAAGATTTTCAATATTTTGGGGAAGAGTTAGTGGGTTCATATAAGAGATAAGTTTCATTTTGGGTCTGTTGAGTTTGCAGAATCTTTGAGACTTCCTGTTAAAGATTCAGATCTTGATCTCAAAAAAATGATTGGTGTTGGTGTTGGTGACCTGTGCCTAGAAATTATCAGGGTAAAGGATTTGGAAATTGCCCAAGGAGGTAGCTCTAAGCAGTCCATACAAACACTCAATAAAGGCCAAATTTAAGGGAAGAATGATAACATATCATTATATTTATCATTAAAATGATGGTGAATCAGAAAGAGCAATGCCAGTAGCATACTGGATTCTAAAAACGCAGAAAAATAAGAGTTTCGCAGCCTCTGATCTCTTCGTTTTAATGATATACTTTTCCCTTTGTAAATGACATTTGGCACTATGCAAACATCCAGTTCCCCTCTCAACTTTTCACCTAGCAGTTTTTGCATCCATTGATTATTGTTGCCTGAATGAATTATTTCATTAGGAGTTGAAAATGTGATTTTTCTAAATCTATTATGTATTCTACTTCCATTACTTGTCATTCTTCTGAAAAGACAAGTTTCTCCTCATTAACTGGCTCTGTTTGGTTTCTGTAAAATACAGTTCTTACTGCAAGGCAGGATAGACTTTTAATACTTTCTATTTAATTATGCATTTTCCAAGTAAGGAGGTGTTGTAATCACTACCTGCAATAGTGGAAAATGAGTATAAAATCAGGTCCCTTTTCTTTGTATATATTTAAGTTTCTGTCATTAATAAGTTTGACCACCTTTTATGACGTTATTTAAGTTTCTTGTCAGTATGTTTATTTCTAGCCTGTAAAGCAATGTCTCTTTTCATTTGTTCTGAAGTTATCGTAATCAAATTTTAAGAAAGGGCTCTTAGTAGTTTGAGATTTGGTGAGCTTTAGTTTCCTTATTTGCTTCATTCTTTTCTTTAAACTTTGCCCATTTTCTTTTCTTACCATTTCCATTCTATAAGCCAAGTCAGTCCACAGTCCCTGCGCATGGACGGCCCTCTTTATTTTAGCAACATTTCCTTTTCTTGAGGTCCAGTGACCAGAAATGTATAGAGTTTACTTCTAGTAAAACTTATTTACTTGCTGCTAAAATTTAATTCTGGTACTGCATTTCTGAAGTTCATTTTAGTTTTCATAGATTAATTCTAAAAAAAAAAAAGATAACAGTTTCAGAGTTTTATTTCAAAGGTTATGTTGGTAAATATGTGCAGTTTTTTTGTTTTTTGGTTGGTAGATTTTCATATGTGATAGTATGTACAGTGAATACTGTTTTAGTTTGTCACAAGTTCTATACAATGTATCGGCTTTGACACTGGTAATTTTTTGGCTCATGGTTTCAGAGCCTACAAGTCCAAGTTGAGGCATCTGCAAGACCGTGCTTTCTCCCCCAAGACTGTAGCATTCTGTTGCTGGGTTGCCACAATCCTTGGGGTTCCTTGGCTTGCATCTTTGCCTCCTGTCACATGGTGGCATCCTCTCCTTCCTCCCCACTTCCTCTTCTCATCCCCACTGGCTTTCTGCTTCTTCCCGTGGCCTTCTCTTTTTATTAAGAGAAGTAATCCAGAGTAAGATGCACCCTGGTTCAGTTGGCCAAACCTAAATGAAAATAACATCTTCAAAAGGTCCTGTTTACCATGGGTTCACACTCACAGAAACATGGATTAGGATTAAAAACATGTCTAAATTGGGGAACTTAATTCAACCTATTACAAATACCTAGAATATGAATTCATTTTTAAGTTTTGTTACTTGGTGAACTCATGAAGCAAAAGAAAACAGTCTATTGGTCAGCGGCTAAGGTCTATACCATTCAAATATTTCAAATTGTATTTTTTGTTTTATGTTTCAATTGGTTGCTAAGATAGTTTAAGTAGAAAGGAATAAAGAATCAATTATATATATATAATACTTGTAGCCAAACTACTCTTAACTGAGCTATTAATGGGGATATTTCAATACTTCTCTTAAAGTGGAACACTGATGTAAGTGGGTCGAATGAAGGTTAGAATTTTGATTTGTTCTTGTAGGGGATATCCAGATTTTGTTATCATACTAAAAAGTTTGACTTCCCTAGCTTTCTCATTTCTTTTCAGAGAATTGAAATTAAATTTGACAGTCCAAAAGCTGAAGCAAGTTGTTATAAATTGTTATTTGGAAGAAATACCCAGCAGCATTTGACTGTTCTAGACAGTATTAAATAAATATTTATTGGCTAAATAGGTTGATATATACAGACATCAGTTGTCTAAAGTATGTCCGAAGGAGCAATCATGCATCTATAATGCAGTGTGTTGTGAGAAGCTAATTTCCTTTCTTTACTTGATATTTCAGTGACTGCTTATGAGCACATGTGAAGTAGGTGTGGGTGACAATTCAAGCCTAGGGAGTCTTAAGTGTTTTGATCAAAATAAAAAACTAGAAGGATCCAAATAAAGAGCAGATTGACTTGTCTTCCTTGTTTTGAAAATTTGGGGGGACTTATGAAAGTTGCATCACAATATAAATTATAAGATTCAAAAGAGAAAAGAAAAAATGCTACGCTGGAGAAATATTTCTCACTTCTGGTGTATGTGCTTGGCCTGGGAGGTTGAACTGGGCAGGAGTGCGAGGGGGCTGTTTCAGCCTCTTGCGTGCCTTTGCCTCTTGTGGCTGGCGTCCTTGGGCAGCCTTTAGTCTCCCCTGTCCTAGGCACATTCCTGAGGTCTAATCTGCATGGAATTTCCCCAATCAGCTATTTTGTGTAGGCTTGGGAAAATATTTGAAATATGTGGGATCATTTTTTCCTGCTATTTTTGAAAAAAAAAAAACAACCCAGTTATGTCATTAATTTGCAAGGACTGTTTTTTTTTTCTAAGACATCTTTTTTTTTTTTTTTTCTTTTGGAACAGAAAGATGAAAACTACAGAAGCCTCCCACGGGACACTAGTAACTGGTCTAACCAATTTCAGAGAGACAATGCTCGCTCATCCCTGAGTGCCAGTCATCCCATGGTGGACAAGTGGCTGGAGAAGCAAGAGCAGGTAAATCAGCGAATCCTTCTACGGGCGTCACTGGTGTAGCATCCCGGCCACACCACAAAGATGTTTCCCCATAACAATGATGACTGAAGGTAAATTATTCCAACAAACTCTAAGTACCAGGCTCTTTGTTAGAGTTCATCTAACATAAATTCAGAATATTTCTGCAGTGGTTCCTGGTCAAAGATTTCATCTGAGAAGCTCTGATTATTTGCTACAGATTCTGAAGGATCATGACTTTTAGACTTTGTAATGTTGCTGAGGCACAGGTATTTGGCTGCAGATAATGCAGTTAGTGAAGAGACTTTCAAGGCAGACCACAGACTCTTTTCTCCATTGACAGACAATAATGCACAGGATCTGAAGAGGCAAATTAGATTTTTCTCTTATGCCAGACTTCATTTTATTAGAGAAACATGTGAAGTAGTGTTTCAGAATTTAGATTGTTTTGTCAGGTCTGGGGATTCATCTGTTCATAAATATCAAGGACCTGTTTTACATTATTTAGGTACACTCGGCACTGTAGTCATTTGCAATTCATGAAATTAGTGTAGCTTACCACGCAATACAAAATTGTTTTCTGTCTTGGGGAGAGTGACTATTTGCAAAATAGTTACATCATTGTTAGAGAAGCAAGTTTTCCTTAACATCATATGGAGACAAAAAAATTTAACCTGTAAATTTGAAGGTATGAATTTCAAATTTTTCCAATGTTCTTCTAAAATCTCAATTTTTAAGATTTTTAGTCACAATATTTTCTTTATAGCTAGGATCCTAGTGTTTTCTTTGTTAGTAAACATGTGCATTCTTGGCCACTTGTTTATTTTCTTAGAGAATTCCCTATACATGGAAAACTGAGTGAGTACTCAGTGAAAGAATGTTTTGTTATTGATCTGATTCAATAATTTTTAAATTCATAATAACTCTGTTGCTTAGATATTGGAACAGGTGTTTTTTCCCATTTAGATTAGTGATAGCAGCAGATAGAAATTGCATTTTGCTTACTTCATTTCTGTCTATGTTTTATCTTGTGGATCTCCTAAAATAATAATTATGTATGTGAGGGGTATATGGCAAATATGAAACAATAGCAAAAAGGACAGTTTTTGCTTTTGATGTCATTGATGCTATGACAAAAGTACTTTATCATAATAAATGTTAGCATACAATCATTGCAGGATGGAATACCCCTGGAAATGCTTTTTTTTTTTTTTTGCATGAGCAAGCCCCAGAAATCGAACCTGTGTCTCCAGCATGGCAGGCAAAAACTCTGCCACTAAGTCACTGTGGCCTGCCCCCTGGAAATACTTTTAATACAGTTTTATTGAGATATATTCACACATCTTATAATCCATCCAAAGTATACAATTAATGGCTCACAGTATCATCATGTAGTTGTTCATTCATCACCACGATCAATTTTAGAACATTTTCATTACTCCAATAGAAGAAATAAAAATCAGAAAGAAAACCCAAAATATCCCATATTGATTATCTCCTCCCTTTTATTATTATTGTTTTTTGTCTTTATTTTATTACTCCTCTACCTATATACTGGATAGAGGGAGTACCAGTCACAAGGTTTTTACGATCACATAGTCACATGATAAAAGCTATATAGTTATACAATCATTATCAAATACCTAGGCTGCTGGATTGCAGGTTAACAATTTCAGATATTTCTTTCTACCTATTCTAAAGCACTAGAAACTAAAAAGAAATGTCTATAATGAGTCAGTTTTGAAAAAATAAGTTTACTAAGAAAGACTTTTATAGAGTCTTAGGTAGAGCCCAGGTGTTCTTTAAGGTTTCCAGGAATGCTGTTAGTTGGGGCTTGGCATACTGTGTCAGTTTGCAATATCTGGCTGTAGTTTGCATAAGCGTAATCCCCAGAATGACTTCTCAACTCTATTTGAAATCTCTTAGTCAGTGAAACTTATTTTGTTACATTTCTTTCCCCCTTTTGGTCACAAAGTCATTCTCAATTCCACAATGCCAGGGTCAGGCTCATCACTGGAGTCATGTCCTACTTGGGGGGTGGGAGTAGTGGGTTTATTTGGAGAATTGGCTTAAAAAGAGAGCCCACATCTGAGTAGCAAAATAGCTTCTCTGGGGGTGACTCTTAGGCATAATTATAAATAGGCTTAGCTTTGCCATTGCAGAAATAAGTTTCCTAAGGGCAAGCCTCAAGATCGAGGGATTAATTTATTAAATTGGAACTCCCTAATGCTTCAAAGTATATTAGAAATTCCCTCAGTGGGGAAAAATAATTTTAAATAGTAAAAAAAATGTATGGAAGTTCTATCTAGGTAATACTTTTCTCAAAATAATACTAGCTTTTAAAGTTAATTTCATTATCACTTTTAAATAAATGTTTTTCAGATTTAGTTTCGTTTAGGCACTGGGGTAAGACTAGCTTGTCAGTCTTACTAGCTATTTGTCATATCTGAGTTTTCGGTCCTTTACTAAACCTGTCCATAGCTTAGCCTTCATCTATCAACCGGGGCAGTCCCAGAACACAGCTCATAGGGCTGCCTTGTCAAATGATGTAATAACCTGCAGAGGATTTAGAATTACGCCTGGCATCTAGAAGCACTGAACAATTCTTAATATATTAATTAGAAAAAATGCAGCTGCCAATAGAAAACATAACTAAAGGCAGACCAAATAATAAGGAAAAGTTCCTAATTAATAGAACACGAAGTCTGGGGGAAGGGAAGGCCAGAAGGTTGAATTTTGCAGCTCTGCGGTGACATCAGGGATCCATGTCTTAGCCGGCATAGCTGCTGGCTTGGTTCTCCAGCCGGCCCCTTCCAGCCAGAGCTCCAACCATCACATCCTACAGGAGAGGAAGGGAAATAGGGCTTTTTTTTTTTTTTTCTTTCTTCTTTCTTCATGGCCCTTTTTGAAAACAAATACACTTTCCTCACAAGCCCCTAAGCAGACTTCCTTTCCTGTTTTGTCAGCCAGAATTTCATGACGTGCCTATTTGTAAATCAAAGGGAGTGAAATGACCACAATTGGATTAGGCTAATTGAGCTAATGGAGATGGGGGCAGGGGTGGCCAGGCCTGATTACTCATACCTGAACCTAATTGGGGTTCTGTTAAAGCGAGAAAGGAGGGACCAGTCTTGGCATAGGTGGGGGTTGGATGGCAACCAATAAATCAGTAAGTAGGACTTTTCAATGAAAGATTAGGAGACAAAAATCGGCAGCCCTGTGTTTCTAAAATGTTACATTTAATAACATTGTAAAGATATAAAGTAACCTATCTTACTATTGCAGTTGTAGATCTGTTTTAAGGAAGTAGTATGGTTTTTCTTTGTAATTTTGGTTATAAAATAGTTTCTTATGGGCGGCTGCCGTGGCTCAGCAGGCAGAGCTCCGACCTGCCGTGCTGGAGGTCTGGAGTTTGATCCCTGGTGCCTCCTGCCCATATGCAAATTAAAAAAAAAAAAGTTTCTTAGGAAAAGGCATGGCATTGAGAATCCACACATTTTCATTTAAAAAAAACTGAACTTTTGTTGGTTATTTGAAGTATTTGTTGTATGTTTTAAGCAGGGTTTTTGTGTATGTGTGGGTGTGTTTTTTAAAGCATGCACTCTTATTCTCTCAGTCTATGAAGATAACATTAGCTAATTGATTCTTAAGCCTAAAAGCATCTTCCTTGGCATAGTTTAAAAAATGATCCTGACGCTAAAATTGATATTAATGAGGCCGTGTATACCTGAAAGAGTGGAAGCCATTGGTGACTTCCCATCAGCAGGATAATTAATTAGTGTGAATACTGTTCAGCAGGCAAGGACAGTAGAAGTAAACCCATTTTAAAAATTTGTATACCTGAAAGGGTGGAAACCATTGGTAATTTTCCATCAATAGGATAGTTAATTAGTGTAAATACTGTTCAACAGGCAAGGACAGTAGAAGGAAACCAATTTTTAAAATTTGGTATTATGAAAATATACTTTTTGGGGAGAAGAAGAAGAATAGGTTTCACTGGAAAGCCAGTGTAACCATTCTCATTTAGTTGTGAATTTATTCTGTTTAAATTCTCCATGAGTCATCAGACTTTAGTGCTCTGATACCTGTTTTGTGACTTCATTTCTTCTTAGTTTTTGTCATTGGAAAGATAACAATTAAAGTGATGGCATCTCATATATAAAAGAATGTTTTATGTACTTAAAAAAAAATCCACTCTCTGTCTTTACTGTTTGGGCTTCACCAGGGTAGAACTGATGTCTGCCTTCCTTTAGTTATGGCATCTGGACCAGACAGGTCAATGGAGTTCTAAGTTTTATATGGCTTTAATGGGTTTGTTTCTGCTCTATTTCCTACTAGAGTGCTTGTCTCTCATTATCTTTGCTTTTGAAGGCAGTTGTGACCACATCAATTCTACCAGTGGGAATAAACTCTAAGGATGAAAGGACAAAAGACTGTTGAGCTAGCTGAGCTGGCTGCTACCTTTAGAAGCTGGGGGTGCCTTATTCTTTGTGTGGGATTGGTTTGTAAGGGGATATTGAAAAGTCTTTCCCTTTCTCAGAATGTTGGTAAGTTTTGCTTCTCTGTAGCAAAAGGTAGGTGATGTATGTTTTTAAAACTCTGCACTAGGAAGCCTCTTGGTCCAGCACAGTGTAATCTCCAGAAACAGAAGTCTTTGCTTCCCAGTGACAGATTTACCATGCTCAGATAGAATAGCCTCTAGCAGAATGCTTCAGCAGGCTCATCTCATGCTGCCAAGGACACTGCACTGTAGCTTGAAAGAAGATCTTTTTCTCCAGTCAATCTTGTGACTTCCTTTTTGCCGAGGGATCTCAGAGGAAACACAAAGGATTTGACCACTAAATGGGTTGTTGTTGAAAATGCGTTACCTGGAGCCCTTGTGTTCCTGAAATTTTCACTCTTTTGAAACCCCAGAAGCAAGCAAAAAGCAGCAAAATCTTTGGTTTTGATGATTGGCCGTGTTTTAGGAAGTTTGAATTCCTTTTAACCATTACCATCTCCCTGCCTGTGCCTGGAGTATAATTTAATATTGGCAGATAATAAGTCATAGCTGACTTTGTTCTCATATCCCCACACTTTATTGCAACTAATAAATTCCACAAAAGAGGAGACAGGAACTTTACAATGCTTGATTGGAAGAATTTAGGACCAGAAAGTAGAGGGACCTTAAGGGAAATATAAGCTAATTGGGAGCTTGCCATTTTCACTACCTTCTCTTGGTGAACAGGCCTGTACCCAATTAGTAGAATCCTCAAGGAGGTTGAGAGGTGCTTTCTCCCACCACTTCACCTCTACTTGAGAGGTCTGACTGCCTGACCTTTAGAGAAAACTCCACGTTTTAGGGTTCTTTCCTTCAAGCGAAAGCTTCATCAAACTGGCAAATTTTACTAAAGGAAGTGAACTGTAAGTAAAACCACCTTAAGTGTCATAAATTGCAGTGATGACACAATTCAAAGGTGACACTGAATATGTTGTACCCTGAACTTTGTACCCTGCTAGTCAAAAAGGGGTCCCGAAATCCAGCACCAGAGCCTCAAAGCTAGAATTTTAGGAGCAGTGGCAATTGCTTTTTTACCTTTTACTTTTTCTAGGCACCTTTGTGTCTTTCTTTTTAGCCATGATTCTTTGGTTCACCCTTGTCTTCTTCATGCACAAGAGAACATTCCTGACCTCTTATTATTTATTCCTTCTGAAATGAAAATGACTAATATGTGGTTAGTGTCTACTTATACTCAACCTGTATTAGTTGAGTCCTAGATCTTAAAAGTAGAAAATAACTATGTTCAATAAAAATAGTTTTAGATAAAATAATGATAGAGAATAAATGTCACATTGTTGCTTTAGTTTCACAAAAGGGTATTTTAAAGTTGCTTATTCTGATACTTTTTAAACACTTAGAAATATTTACACATTATAAATAACATTCAAATGATATACAGTAAATACATTAAAAATCATAGAGAAATTAGTTTCTATGAAAGTGTTTCCTACTTAAAAAAAATTTTTTATTGTATAGTATAGCACATATACAAAGCAAAGAAATAAAAAGCAATAATTTTCAAAGCACTCTTCAACAAGTAGTTACAGGACAGATCCCAGAGTTTGTCACCGTCCTATTTAGTTTTCATTATAATTTGATTAATGAAATTAATTTTGAAGATCTAAGGTAAAAGTAAATTTTAAAAAATTAGAGACTATGTTATGTGTTGTAAATAATTAAATATACAGGAGTAACAAAGCATTCTTACAGTTTTCTAGGTTTTACATGGGGGCAGGCTTTTTTTTTTTTTTTAAGTATTTCCATTCAGGTCAATGAATGAGCCATCCAGTAAATAACTATGGTACTGGGTTCTGTCTGTTTTAATGTGATGTTATAGAATGACACTTGTCAGGGGCAGTCAGGCTGCAGTTCTGCTTACATAATGCTTTTTTTTCCCCTGTAAAGATGGAGGTCCACTTCCTTTCCCCAAGTGCTTAATTTAGCCTTTACTATATAGAAAAAAAATTTTTTTTTCTCATTTTGTTCAGACCTAGGACTTAAAGAAGTTGGTTTACAGATTATGAAATGAAGATGATTTCTTAATTAACAAATTTAGGAAATGACTTCTTCAGAAATATGATTATAATAGCTATAAACTTGCCGGTGGGATGATCACAGAGTCATAACATTAAAACATGGACGCTCTAGAACTTCTGATGTTAAGTAGTAATTGAAAAGATGGGGGTGGTTTTTTCTTAGCCCAGAGACACTGAGTAACCAAATGACTATTCTGGTTACTTGAATACAAATAAAGCTCCCTCACTCCAAATTCTAAAACTCTACAGTTTTCTGTTAAAACTAGGAGGGCTTATTAGTATCATTTCCCATTTGGCAAACTTTGGAAAATTTGTACAGAAGCAAATATAAGTGTGTTTATCTCCAGTAATGACAAATGTAGAGACTAAAAACATCAAGATTGTTTTCAAATTAAATTTAGTTTTCACTATAAAATGTCAGAGATTTGTTTTTTATTATAGTAGAAATCTGTCATGTTCATGATATGCCAAAAACAAAATCACAGCAACCTTTTAAGAACGTCTTGTCATCTGGGTATGATTATTTTGATGTGCTTTGCAAGTAGGGTGATTGCTACCATGATGTACATCTCAAAGTTCTTTGGGTATTATTTAATTTTGAAATATATTGATGAGGGCATCCTACATGTATAGGACACACGTCATTTCCCCTGAGCCTTGCCTATTTTCTAATTTTATTATCACAGGGCCATGAAATAGAAACTCAAGGGAAAGCACAGAGCTAGCACACAGGGTGCTGGTGGGCATTCTCACTAGGGAGTTGGGTTCCCGGAGAACCTTGCCAGCCCCATACATGTAGGGCCCTTTGGATGGGGCTTTCTCCTGAGAGCAGCAAGCAGCATCTCACTCTCACATATGCGTGGCAACAAAGGATGTTGAGTCTTGGAAACCGGTGTCAGGATGGAACAGCTGTGCCTTGGAACCCTGGCCCTCCAATTTGTGGGTCCTGTTTTCTGATTCTGTAACTCGCTGGTTGTGCGGCCTCTGGAAACTCTGCAAACTTCATTTTCACTGTTAGCAAAATGGAGATGATAATCCCCATGGGACAGATCTTCTTGTTTGTTTTCGAGTAAAGACTGACATAGCACCTGTCAAAATGTGGCTCCTGTGGCTGCTTCATCATAAGCACTCATTAGCTGTCACTTTCCTTCCTATCTTCCATTCGTGGTAAGAAAAGATTTGATTATTACCCCCTCAACAATGCTCTCTAGGGGCAAGTAAAACTAACCTTCTGTTCTCCTTCCATATTGGAAATGCCATTTGGTATGCTGGTCTGGTTCATTTTCATCCTTTGTGTATTTCTGATGCCTTTGTCATCCTTTCTTTAAGAATTGGATTCTTGCTTCTATGGCATCATGTCAGCATTAGAATACAATTTAATCTTTTTAAATCATCTCTGGTTCTTTTCTGAAGAACATAATCTGACACAAGAATGACATTAGTGTTTAATCTCTGTGTCTGTCTCTCTCTTTTTAAAAAAATATTTCCTTTTGTTTTCAATGAACATGCTTGGTTTTAATGTGATTACATGTAAGAAAACCATTTGAGAATGCTAAGTGTCTCAGAAAGGGCTAGAACACTAGGCTTTGGTTTGACCGCTTCCTAACATCAGGATCCTTTTGTGATAAGAATGAATCTGGGACACTATGTCACTCATCTTTTTTTGGGAACTGGATTATATAATTTTAAGAGGTTTTCACCAAATTTTCTTCCTCCCTTATAATTGGCTATTTTTATTGCTTCTTTGGCCTATGGAGCTAAAAGCGTGCAAGCAGCAGGGAAGCGAATCAGAAATTCTACTGAGTGAAAAATCTGTGGTGGAATATGGATTAACTTTCACAAGGAATCTTTAGTAGCTGATTTTCTTGCCTGCAAATGCACCTGCAAGATCTAGAAATTTAAAGCTTGCACAGTAGATAAAACTATATTTTCATTTTTAGTCTCGAACCTCAGGTGCCTTTTTATATTTTTCTTGCAGACAGTCTTAGAGATTTTTGTTATGAATTGCAAGATTACATATGGGGATGAAAAGAATACATGCCTCATACTAAACTCTCTTTATTCTTACCCATCTGTATGTCATTCGTTTTTGAAATTTTGTTAATTATTTCTAAGTTCACTGAGCAGGGGAGATGCTATTCTCTAAACAATCCTGCTTAAGAAATTGCATTAACATTTTCAGCCTACAGTATGTTGTTTTTACTACCAATTTCCTGCAGCCTGTGAGGAGAAATTGACTCACTCATAGGCTGCATTTTAATTTTAGAATTTTATGATATATAGGTAGCTATACTTTTTATCTGTTCTGTGCAGGGTTTTGCCAGCTACCTTGAACATGGTCTTAAAATGGCTTAGAAAAATCCTGTTTTAAGTGCAAAAACATTATGTCCAATGATTTTATGTTCTTCTCCTCTCACCAAGACCTGGATATATGTGCCCTATAGTATTTCATTGGGTCTGTATATCTGTGAGTCTTTTTTATTTTTCCCTCTGCTCTTAAGCAGATGTTATCAGGGGTCTGGCGTGTGTTTTTCAATGTTATTTCCTTTATTTGCATTGTTTACACTCCTTTACAAGAAGCATGTAATACCTTTGAAATGCTTTATTTTATTTTATTTATTTATTTATTTTTGGGTGCATGGTCTGGGAATCGAACCCAGGTCTCCCACATGGCAGGTGAGCATTCTACCACTGAACCACCTGCATATCCCAATAAGATGAGAGAAATGCTTTTATTTTTATTACATCAAGCTTTGTAAGGTTGGAAGACTGAGTATTTTCTCCCCCTCTCTCTTTTTTTTTTCTTGCAAGTATCTCAATTCCCAGATTGTAAGGTAGAAATTGCAATATTGTGATATTGATATTTGTTGGAATGAAGTTAAACCCTTTGAGAAACACAGTGTTCCTTCATACCTCTGGGATTCCCTTGAATTCTCAGAAGTCAAGCATTAATTGGTCCTTTTCTGATTTGGCTTCATATTTCAGTGAGAAAACAGAAGCAATATTACAGAGACATCTTTGTGTTCCCACCACCAAATTTGCAAATCTACCCATGTTTATACTCATACCTTCCCTTCTCTTGCCACGGAAGATGCTTTCCTGGACCTTGGAAATGCTAACCCCTTCACTTCTATTCTGCCTCCCATCCCTTGTCAATCTTAAGACTGATTTTGTATTAAACTTATCTCTCCCAAATTATAAACCTCTCTCTTTCGAACTAGATCTTTCCTATCAGCAGGCAAATATGCTCGACTAATTCCCACCTTAAACTTCAATGAAGCATTTCTGAAACCCCTTGATTCCCATGTGCTCCTCAGCACGTTCATTTCTCTGTATCCCATCAAAGTAAATCTTTGTGAAAAAGTTTTCTTTACTGTGCTCACTGATTCTTTTTCCTTCTAGATATTCTTCAACTCACGACAATCTGGCTTCTATCCCTAATATGCCACTAAAATTGCTTGTCAAGCACCACTAACCTCTGTGTTGACAAATGCAACCATCCCATCTCCCATGTCATCTTCTTTCTCTTCTCAACATCCTGGTAGTTTGTCACTTCTTTGTATTGCCTTGTTGAGAGCACGCGCTCCTCGTTGCTCTTCTGCCTTATTGGCCTGGTTCCATTCTAATAGTGTACTGTTCCAGAGCTTAGTCTTGTGCCTCCTCTCCTAGGTCTTTCCCCAGTCAACCTTGTTCTGATCTCTGTGTCCCACACAAAGATGGCTTCTCTGCATCGACTTCCCACTCACGTGTCTGATTCTTTGCTTTATATCTACAGTTGAGTGTCTAAGGAACGATGTCTTGATTTCTTCAAGCTGTTTTTGCCCCTCTTCTCCTGTTTACAAGGCACTGTTACCCTAATTGCTGAAGCTAAAGATGTAAAAATTAGCCTCCTTACCATGGCCTACAAAGCTGTTTGTGATGAAACTCTTGCCTCTCTTATCCTGATCTCTGCTTTGCTCATTGCACAACTGTCCCTTCAGACCCTTGGCAGCTCCTTGAGCTGACCAAGACCCAACCACCACCAATCCTGCCCCTCTCCTGCAGGGACCTTGTCTCACTGTTGCCTCAGCCTGGTTTGCTCTCCCTCACTCTTCACGGGTTTGGTTCCTAACTTTCTTGCCTGTTTGGAGGCAAATATCTCCTTGGAGGGACATTCTCTCATCTCCACATTTGAGGGAGGGTGACGCCCTTGCTGCCTTCCATTTTTGTCTCCCCTCTCTTTTTATTTTCCATACCATTTATACAGTTAAATGTACCTTTGGTTATGTCTGTTTCCCTACACTAAAATGTCACAGACATTGTATTGTTCACTGTTTGTTTGAAGCCCCTAGTTAGCCCCCAAATATTCTCAAGCAGGTCTTTAAAGATACTGATAGAAAAAAAAAAAAAAACTTGATACCTTTATTTTTTTCTCCTAAGTAGTATTATGGGTGGATTCTTTGGTGAGTAGACTAGATTGACTATTTTGTAACACCATACTATATAGCATTGCTTCTTTTTTCTTTATTAATTATGAGCTAAAGTCTTCAATGATAGGTAAATCATTGAAAATCTGTTAAATATTAAAATGCAGACATTTGTAAACTTTACACACACAGCCATACTATCAATTCATTGATTTTTTTTAATTAATTAAAAATTTTTTTTAAATACCAAAAAAACACCAAACGCAAACGTTTGTAACTTTTGATCATTCCATTCTACATATATAATCAGTAATTCACAATATCATCACATAGTTGCATATTCATCATCATGATCATTTCTTGGAACATTTACATCGATTCAGAAAAAGAAATAAAAAGAAAACAGAAAAAAATTCATGCACATACCATACTCCTTACCCTTCCTTTCATTGATCAGTAGCATTTCAATCTGAATTTAACATTTGTTCCCCCAGTATTTCTTTTTATTCCGTATATTTTACTCATCTGTTAATAAGGTAGATAAAAGGGGCATCAGACACAAGGTTTTCACAATCACACAGTCACATTGTGAAAACTATATCATTATACAATCATTTTCAAGAAACATGGCTACCGGAACACAGCTCTACTTTTCAGGCATCGACTCATCGATTTTTGATTACATCATTGCCTGTCACTTGGCATCTGCACGTGGCAAAAGGGCTGGAAAGTGAGTTCCAAATAAATTATTATTCTGGATTTTGAGAGGCTGTTTTATATGTGTATAACCTGGTACTTAGAGATAAGAATGAAGCTGATCAGGTCGCGATTAAGGTAGTTGAGAACACAGGGCTATTTCTGAATAAATGCCTAAGAAATGGAAAAGATAAGTTCAAGTAGAACACGGTCCCCACTTTGAAAAATTTGGTGGTAGGCTGGATAGCGCAGCTTTTCCTTATCCACAAGTTTATTTAATCTTTTCTGATCTTTCTCTGAGAATGTTTATAATTGAACATGTATCCAGGTGTTCAGAGGTGAGCACCGCCAGTCTGCTGCCCAGACTCTCAGTGTCCTAGTGGGTTTTGCTGTGTCACAGTTGTTGACAGTAACCCTGGGGAGCCCAGCTGTGTGTGTAAAGGCTTTGTAGGGGATCAGAAAGAAGTAGAGGGTAAGCCCTGCTGTGACCTACTTAAGTGAGGCTTTTGTGGGGCATAAGAAAGTATGGACCCAAAAAGGTATTGTTATGGGCTCAAGAAAGCTGTCAATTTATTAGCTCTAAAAGATAGTTAATTATTTAAATATTTAAAACATTTACCTAAAAATTTTAAATCACTCTTTACTACACGTTTACAGCTATAATGATATAAAAGTTTTCTGCTTAATTTGGAAAAACGATATTTGAACAAAATGTGATTATGTTTAATAATTTGTAAATGTGGTTGAGAGGAATACAGTTAATGTTTTTTCTTGAAATTATCCTTTAATTAATTGGTTTGGGAGATGTTATTTTGCTGTTTTTTAAAAATTATTTTCAGAGTTCAGCAGTTTTTCATTTTCATTAGGATGAAAATGAATGGTAATATTATTTATTCTGGGACCCCCATGTTGGCAAAATTTTTATTTTCTTTTAAAGGCACATTTTTTTTTTTTTTTAATTCTAGGCATAGTGGACTTCTGGAAATCACATGGTCAATAAATAAAATATGGACATTATAAATTCTGATCTGCTATTAATATGATATACCCTAATGTATAGCTTTTTTTCCCCCTAGAGTATAGTTTTTTGAGGTTATTTTCTTCAATAAATTCTTTGACCAAAGTTCTAGTTTTATACATGGATTTAGGAATGAGTATTTGATATGAACTTTTTTGATCTTTATAAATCATTTTCAAATAGACAAGAAAAATTCTTGTTTCTTATGAATTACATACAAATTTTTTAGTTAGAAGAATCCTTAGATGAAATCACCCCACACAGACTATAGAGAATGTTTTGTTTCATTGAAAATGGTGGGTGTCCCTGTTCATTCCTTATTACCCTCACGATTCATTTGACATCTACATGAGATGAGTGATCAGAACCAGGTCATCTGCCCTATTTCCATGGAACACAGTCTAACTCATGGAACTACATGCGGGTGAATTTGATAACATTGTAAAAAAATGTTCTAAGAATATGTTATTTATTTGATTTTCAAAAAGATACATAGTTCCCAAATCAAATATTATACAACCGTATAAAAAAGTAGACTCTCTCCCACCAGTATCTTCAAGTCATGCTTTTCCTCCCCATAGGCAGCCAAGCAATTTGTTTTTTTATGGGTCCTTTAAAGTAAAACCATGCTTTTATGAGCAAATATGAAAATATATTCTTTTTACTTTTTTGCATAAATACCCTTCTCAGTAACCTATATATTTTTTTCACTTAAGATATCTTGGCAATCTTTCCATAGTAATACACTAAAAGTATCCTTATTTTGGAACAGTTTAATAATTTTTATTTGTATAAATGAACCATTATCTACTGATGGACATTGAGGGTTTTTACTGTCTTTTGCTGTTGTGAACAATATTGCATTGCATAACATTTTTACACAAGTCATTTTGTGTTGAGCATCTCTTGGATAAATGCTTAAAAATGAAATTATACATATCTGCATTTGTACAAGAGTATATACATTTGGGGGCCACGGTGGCTCAGCAGGTAAGAATGCTTGCCTACCATGCCCGAGGACCCGGGTTCGATTCCCGGTGCCATGTTAAAAAAAAAAAAAAAAGAATGCCTGGTTTCGAAGATAATAAATCTTTAAAAAAAAAGAGTATATACATTTGGAACCGTGATAGGTATTGCCAAATTGACTTCCATAGATATTGGACCAATGTAACTCCTACTAGTAATGTTCAAGAGTCTCTATTTCCATCTCCTGTCCCTTCTCATTGCCAGATGATGTTCTGTCCCATCTAGTAAAGGGACCTGAGCAGGCCTCAGCAGGAGGCGGTTGACAGCATTGGCCAGCATGGATGACGCTGAAGGTAGCTTCCTTATCATTCAGAAGCTCAGGCAATTCAACCACCGCTCTCATTCCTAACACGTTGGCAGCAGAACTTGAGAAGGAAGAGTTTAGGAGGAGCATGGATTTCTTGTTACTCTTTTAGAAAGCTAAGAGTTCAGTTCTCTGTTCTGTCCTTCATCTATGGCCTTTCTGGAATGCCTCAGCTGATTTTGAACTTGTTCTGGTATTTCCATCCTCCCTCCCCTCCCTTCGCCTCCTTCCCTCCCTTCTTTCTTTTAACTTTCTCTTGTTTCTTTCTCCTGTCACACCCCCAAAGTACTTGGGGGCTGAGGTTTATCACAGTTTGTGGGGATCATACTGATTTCAATTTCTTTTTATTTTTAAGTTCAAAACCCTGCAAAAAACCACAGATTTTAAGTGGCAAGAGTTTAATAAAGTCATGACAGTTGTTTTTCTCAAGTACAATATATTAATAAAACTTGCTTCAGTAATCTTACATTAAAAAATTGGTAAATCTTAGTGTTAATTTTTTTAAGAAAAAGTTTCTTACATTGCCCCACTCTGAGTCATTTAATAACATTTTTGTAAATGTTGCATACATAAAATTCACATAAAGTACATGAGACTTTCAGAAAGATTTTCACCTTTGACATAATGTAAATAAGGTATTTTAAACCTATATTTGATAAATATTTTCGATTATGAATTATCATTGAGTTATCCATCCTGCCTCTCCTCCTCTATTCTTCCTGTTGAAGAACAACTGGTCAATAATTGTTCTTATTTGTATAATTAACGATAAAATGAAAATCAGTTGAGTGATTGGTACAAGAAAGTACAATATTTATTTTTTAAGAAGGTGGCTTACTAAATGCTTTTTGAAATATTTGTTTCATACCCTATCCTAAATAGTAGCTTGTACAGACAAACTGTTTATAAGCAGAATCAATTGTTTTTTTTCTCCCTTTAATATAGCCTGAGGTAAGATGCTACTGTAATTTGTTTCTATCATACTTTTTTCTGCTGTGGCTTAGACTATACATTATATAATAGTATAAAAACCACCTATTTGAAAGATTTAAATTTAAAAAGATGAACACAATCTTTGTGCCAAAATCTTGTTGCCAAACTTTAAACATGCTATGTTCTTCTTTTCTCTATGAGGCTTTGGTTGCTGGCATTAGTTGAAAAAGCACATTTTTTTTTTTCAGGTCAAAAAGTACCCAGATTTACTAAAATTAGTAGCAAGATTTAGATAACATGCATTTTTTTTGTTTTGATATTAACCTCAATTCCTTACTTCATTCTATGTAAGTGTATCAATTTCTTTTTTCTTTTTTTTTTTTTTTTGCACAGGCTGGCACTGGGTATCAAACCTGGGTCTTTGGCACGGCAGGTGAGAACTCTGCCTGCTGAGCCACCATGGCCCAAGTATATCAATTTTGAGTATGGTACTTTCTTTTTTTTTTCACATTGTGAAAGTTCTATCATTATACAGTCATCTTCAAGAAACACATCTGCTAGAACACAGCTCTATGGTTTCTGGCACTTCCCTCTACCTTCTCTAATACACCTTAAACTAAAAAGGGGCTAGCTATAAAGTGTGTAAGAATAACTTCCAGGATAACCTCTAGACTCTGTTTGGAATCTCTCAGCCACTGACACTTTATTTAGTCGCATTTCTCTATTCCCCCTTTTGGCCAAGAAGATTTTCTCAATCCCTTGATGCTGAGTCCCAGCTCATTGTAGGATTTCTGTCCCATGTTGCCAGGGAGATTTACTTTCCAGGAGTCATGTTGCATGTAGAGAGGGGGAGGATGGCGAGTCTGCTTGCCGTGTTGACTGAGAGAGATAGGCCACATCTGAGCAATAAAAGAGGTTCTCTGGGGGTGACTCTTAGGCCTAATTTTAAGTAGA
The DNA here is from genome assembly GCA_004026745.1 of Myrmecophaga tridactyla. NCBI lineage: Eukaryota > Metazoa > Chordata > Mammalia > Pilosa > Myrmecophagidae > Myrmecophaga > Myrmecophaga tridactyla. The sequence continues at coordinate 72,875 of PVIY010006994.1, forward strand.
CTTAGCCTATCCTTTGTGGGGATAAGTTTCATATGAACAAACCCCAAGACTGGGGGCTCGGCCTATTGACTTAGTTGTCCTTACTGCTTGCGAGAATATCAGGAATTCTCCAAATGAGGAAGTTGAATTTTCCCCCTTTCTCATCATTCCCCCAAGGGGACTTTGCAACTACTTTTTTATTCACTGTTCAAATCACTCAGGATTTATCGGGACATCACTCTGGACAAACCTACAAAATCTCATGCCCTATTTAAGGTTCCATGTACTTATGGTGTTCGATTAAACTGTCCATATAAGTTTTATCAGGAAATGCACTGGTCAAAATATAAATTTTGTACCATATAAACATTTTTTTCCTTAGTCCCACACATAAGTTAAAGTTTTAAAGTATGAATTACCATCTGTTTTCAACACCCTGAAATATTGACGTTCCTTTGTTCTTCTTCATGTAAAAACATTTTAAAATTTGTACATTTAGTCACTATCCTTGTACACTCTAGGTCTTCCTAGATTATATCATCTCAGTCTTTGTCTATTTTTCTTTCTGGTTTCATTTGTGCCCCCAGCCCTCCTCCCTCTATCATTCTCACATTCAGCTTCATTCAGTGTACTGACATTATTGTACTACAATTAGGTAGTGCTGTGCTATCCATTTTTTAATTTTTACCATCAGTCCTGTTGCACAATCTGTGTCCCTCCAGCTCCAATTACCCAAAATCTACCCTATTTCTATCTCTTGATGGTCTCTGCTCTTATCTGAAATTCTCCATTAATTCATTAATGTTAAGAAGCTCATATTCTTGAGTTACAGGATTTGTGTAATGGAATGATCTGTTTAGGGGGTTTAGAATGTGAGTCAACAGAAGTTAGTGTCTTGTTTTATTAGCTTAGTTCAGTGTTTGAGGAGTCCCGGCCAGAGATCCCTCCAGTGATTTCCTTCTTACGTATTTTGTTATTTGTAACAGCAAAAGGTAGACCAGAAATGATCAAAACCAAGTGTGCTGGTTTGAAACTCTTATGTACCCCAGAAAAACCATGTACTTTTACTCTTAATCCAATCTTGTGGAAATAAACCCATTGTTTAGGGTAGAACAGTTAATTAGGTTGTTTCCATGGAAATGCGACATACCCAGCTGTGGGGTGGGCTCTTTTGATTAGATTATCTCCATGGAGGTGTGGCCCCCACCCATTTAAGGTATGTCTTAATTAGTTTAGTGGAATCCTTAAAAGGTTCCACAGGGAAACATTTTGAGGAGAAAGCTCAAATACAGTTGTTTGGAGATGCAGAAGATGCCAAAAGCTGAGAGGGAAGGAAAGCAGACATTGCTATGTGCCTTCCCACATGACAGAGAAACCCCAGACAGAGAATATCAGTCCTTTATCCGAGAAGTTATCCCCTTATCTGGTGCCTTAATTTGGACTTTTTCACGGAATTAGAATGGTAATTTAATAAATCCCCTTTATGAAAGCCAATCCATTTCTGGTATATTGCATTCCAGCAGCTTTAGCAAACCAAAACACCTAGTATAAATAAGTATTACATTAATTATAGACACCAAATGTAGAATTTCTAAAATGGTATTTAAATATCTAGAAAGATGGAATTTATGTCCTCATTTAAATCTTTTTTTCCATCATGTGATCCATTGTTTTGAACACCTTTATTCACATCAACTTTCCTGTCTCCTGTACCTAGATGAAGTGGTTCTAGTTTATTACATGTCCAGGCTGATGAGAATTGCTATATCATTTTGAGCTGCTCAGAGTAAAGCTTTGTGTAAATATGAGTATGTGTTAGTGTTTGAAAGTAGTGGTGAATCCGTGCCCTGGAGGCTATTTTCACTGATTCATGCATCTTTTACCAACCTGCTTTTTTGAGAAGTATTCTTCACTTTTCCTATTCCTTTGTGCTACACCTTCAGTCCTTTCTTGTTTCATGTCTCTCAGTTCATCCCTTTCTCTCCACCCCTGTTTCCCATTCCCGAGTCAGACTGCTGCCATCTCTGGCTTGAGTCCCTTACTATAGCAGCATCACAGGCATTCTCCGCCTCCTGTTGTATCCCTTCTTGTGGTGCCACTGTAGTCCTAGAGATGGGGGTGCCGCGCCAGGAGGATCTGGTTGTCCCTGTGTAAACCCCCTCAGGGCTTTGGCCCTCCTGGGAGCCATTGAAGGCTGAAATGGTTAACAGCAGCTCCCAGTCAGTGACTGCCTTTGAATTCCGTAGCATGTGTTATGTTGAGCAAGTTCCTGAAGTTTCTAAGCTTCAGAGCAAGTTTCAGACCCTTCTAAGATACATTTCAGAGGGTTGTGAGGATTAGATGAGATCATTCATGTCACGTTCTTAAAACAGTACCTAACACACAATAAACACTCAGTAAATAGTAGTTTTCATGATTGTGTTCTTGTAGCTGTTGGGTCTTCCTGGCATTCCTCCCATAAACTGTTCCCAGCTGCTTCTCCTGAACACCCCCAGGCTTGCCTCCCATGCAGCTGAATTCCAACCCCGCAAATTCACCTTGCTCTTGCACCTCTGGGCACATGCTGGATGACTCTTCCCTTTTGTCTTACTAAGTCCTGTTTTTCTGGTCCCAACTTGGAGTCTTTACCTCTAGGATATTTTTCCTGACACTGGCCCTTTTCCCCATATCCCCACCCCTACCAAAATCTGAATAAGAACACACAGTAGTTTCTTATACCTTTTCCGTCTTAGCCGTCACTGTATTTCATTTTAATTATGTGTCTTTCTCTATTAGTGAGGGCAGGGCCCATGTCTATTTCTCACTTGTTTTTTTGTTTTTGAGAAGGCTATGGCTAAAATTCTGGTGGCACTGGATCACTTTCAAATACATTTGCATCGAGCATACTTTTAATGAATAAATTTGTCACTGTAAAGGGCTGTCTGTTTGAAATTCATGAATCTAAAGATCTCTTAAAACCTTTTCTATAGTGAGCATTTTGATAAAAATATCTTATTCCATAGATAGTATATCTTTCCTTACACTGAATGTTTGACTTCTCAAGAATGTCTTCTAGATTAAATTGGGGAAAAGTTGGGGTGAGGGCAAGGAATATTAGTTTGTTCCTATCAGCAGAAATCTAGGCTTTTCTACTTACTCATTTTTTTAAGTCCCTGGAGGGACTAATTTCCCTGAGAACTTTGTATTTTAATCATAAACAGACTCAATTCAGTAATACTTTCATAAATGTTTGGCTCCAACTTTGGCATTAATGTCCCAAACCCTTAGAAAGAGAAACATATTTTTTTGTATGTTGGCCAAAAAAAATAGGTCTTAATTCGAGTAAAAATAATGTATTTGTTATTTTAGAGAGACTTTTCCATTGAGCAGTGTGTTAAACCTTTTGCTAATTTAGTTGTTTAATATTGAACACTGCTTAGTCAGTGTTTTGATTTATTTTCTGTGGCTCGGTATAATGACTTCTTAAATTGTAAAGTTTTACCTTTTTTTGTGGTTGGGAATAGAGTATACATTATTATTTAAGGAGTAAATTTTATTATTCTTTTTGTTGTGGATTTTAATGAAAGAATGAATCTTGCATCCTATTATCTTAAAAAATGCATTAGAAATGGTAAAACATGCAAGGAATTTTTATTGAAGGTGAAAATGTTTTCTTTAAGGTGCACATGCAGTGGTTCCCCCTGCTATTAGTAAGTGGTTGAACTGGGACCCTGAAACTATCCCAACTTTGGGAAGGCTCCCCTTTTGCCTTCTCTGATATTCAGTTACTAAGCTCTCTCATTGTATTATTTACAGACCGCTCTTCCTTCTGCTCTCCCTACATGTGTGCTGTCCTTTCTCCATCGGTTTGTTTATGCTCTTATTTTGTGAACTTCTATGTTACTTTAGCTTCTTCATCCCTCCAGCCTTGCACTTACAATTACTAACTGGCCACTTCTTTCTAGATGGCTGTGATCACTCAGATTCAACACATATGAAAGTGAACTAATCTTTAATCTTTAATATTTTCTCCCAAGCAGAGGTGAAGCAGTCCCTATATAAAGGACAATGTGAGTTGAAACTCCTCTCTCAGACCTGGCTGTCTGTCCAGTTGCATAATCTTGGGTAACACATGACAGCCTCTCACCTGTGAAATGACGAGTGGTTAATTTCCAAATGCTTCCATGACCTAGAAAATTCTCTGTGATTTTTTATTTATTTTTAATCGTGGTGAAAACACATAGCACAAAGAACATTTTAGCCATTTCAAGTGAGCAATTCCTTGCCATTAACTACATTGACAACACTATGTAACTTTCACCACTCGCTATTTCCAGACTATTTTTATCATCCCAAACCAAAACTCATTTAGCCATAACACCTCATTGCCCCCTATCTCCTCCCTTGGTAACCACTATTCTGCTTTCTGTCTCTGTGAATTTGCTTATTCTAAGTATTTCATAAAGAGAAAGCATAAAACATTTGTCCTTTTGTGTCTTGGCTTATTTTACAATCCAAATTCCAATTTAACTTTATTCTAGGTATCCTTTCTTACCATGATCTCAGGCATATCTTATGCTCGAATGGGCTATTATGCTACTGTTCCTTCCTTTGAAATAAGTATTCTATTCCTTTAGCCTCAGAAAACCCTAGGATACAGATTTCGCCCACCTTTTGAATCAGCCTTGTCTCATTAATTAATTCGATTTTTGATCACATGTGTTTGGAGGCTTGTGCTAAGATAGCTCTGTGCTTGAAAAGGTGTGGCCAGGGCCGGGGGTGTTAGTCGGCCTCACCGAAGTTGAATCCCATGTCATGCTTACTAATTGGACTCCTGGGTGAGCTACTGGTTTCCTGGAGGAGCAGAAACCTATGTTGAAATGGTCACTTAATGAGAATTAATAGTCCAAAAGTCTCTCTGAGAAAAGGAAGGTAGTAAATTCATATTTATTTATTTCAGTTAATGATCTTCCTACAAAGTATTGGTCAATTTTTATCAGGTAGTTTGTATATTATTTTTATTACTGTGGTGTAAAAGATATCCCAGTGCTATCTCTGCCTCCTGTGAATAGATGGCTTAAAATGGCTTTTTGCTGTAGTTCCCTCCCAGAGGGGTGTAGTAGCCTGAACTCTTTGAGCCACCATTTCCTTATCTGGGTAATTGGAGAAATTATTCTTTATTTCCCATATTGTTTGGAAGCTTTAATGCTTGTACCATAGTGGGTAACAGTTTATGCTTTGGATGCAGAAAAAGTTAAATTCCTCTTGCCCTTAGCTGTGCGACCGAGACAAAGTTGACTGGCTTGTTTCCTGTTTTGTTTTTCCTATTTGTAAATTGATGAAGGATAGAACCTACCTCATGGACTTATGTGAGAATTAGATAAAATAATATAACACAATATCCAAGAAATGTGAGTTGTTGTAACTATCATAATGTCCCAATCAAAACCTAATATAAACTTCAATGCGTTTCTCTGCCCCTTGTGCCTGCTATAAATTTCTATAGTCATTTTCTGTCATTAAGAAGTCTGTCTCCCTTTTATCCCTTGTTGAATAGAACGATAAGCATTACAAGCAACAATCTATTCTAATATCAGAGATCCTATGTCACTATTTTGAGGATTTGAAATTCATTTTTAGTATATGATCAGAATTCCCATTGAATTTCCCACCTGTAAAGGTGGTATATGCTTTTCATATAATTATGCATATGTTTTAAAAGGTTAGAAACCTATGATAATAAAAACATGTATATGAAATCAACATATTGTTAAGATTGTACTAGAACTGCAAATACTTTATATGAGGTATTTCTTCTTTTAATTAATTTTTTTATTAAACATCAACATACAAACACAAATATTCTTACCATATGATCATTCCATTCTTGTATACAATCAATAACTCACAATATCATCATGTAGTTGTATATTCATCATCATGATCATTTCTTAGAACATTTGCATCAATTCAGAAAAACAAATAAAAAGAAAAAAAATTCACACATACCATACCCCTTACCCCTCCCTTTCATTGATCACTAGCATTTCAATCTACTAAATTTATTTTAACATTTGTCCCCCCTATTATTTATCTATTTTTAATTCATATGTTTTACTCATCTGTCCATAAGGTAGATAAAAGGAGCATCAGACAGAAGGTTTTCACGATCACACAGTCACATTGTGAAAGCTATATCATTATACAGTCATCTTCAAGAAGCATGGCTACTGGAACACAGCTCTACAGTTTCAGGCAGTTCCCTCCAGCCTCTCCATTACATCTTGGATAACAAGGTGATATCTACTTAATGCATAAGAATAACCTCCAGGATAACCTCTCAGCTCTGTTTGGAATCTCTCAGCCATTGACACTTTGTCTCATTTCGTTCTTCTCCCTTTCAGTTGAGGTTTTTCTCAGTCCCTTGATGCTGTGTCCCAGTTCGTTCTGGGATATCTGTCCCATGTTGCCAGGAAGGTTCACATCCCTGGGAGTCATGCCCCATGTAGAGAGGGGGAGGGCAGTGAGTTTGCTTGTCATGTTGACTGAGAGAGAGGCCACATCTGAGCAACAAAAGATGTTCTCTTGGGGGTGACTATTAGGCCTAATTTTAAGTAGGCTTAGCCTCTCCTTTGCAGGGATAAGTTTCATATGAACAAACCCCAAGATTAGGGACTTGGCCTATTACTTTGGTTGTTTCCACTGCTTGTGAGAATATCAATAATTGTCCACTTTGGGAAGTTGAACTTTCCCCCTTTATTGCCATTCTCCCAAGGGGATTTTGCAAATACTTTTTTATTCACTGTTCAAATCACTCTGGGATTTATTGGAGCGTCACTCTGGACAGACCTACAAATCTCATGCCCTACTCAAAGTTCCATGTGCTGTGGTGTTCAGTTAAGCTGTCCATGTAAGTTATATTAGGAAATGCACTAGTCAAAATATAAATTTTGTACCAAATAAACATTTTTTGCTTTAGTGTCACACATAAGTTAAAGTTTTAAAATGTTAATTACCATCTATTTTCAATACCCTGCAGTATTGACAGTCCTTTGTTCTTCCTCATGCAAAAACATTTTTAAATTTGTACATTTGGCCACTATCATTATACACTCTAGGTATTCCTAGATTATACCATCTCAGTCCTTATCATCTATCTTTCCTTCTGATTTCATTTGTACCCCTAGGCCTCTTCCCTCTATCATTCTCACATTCAGCTTCATTCAGTTGTTCTAACATTATTGTGGTGCAATCAGGTAGTATTGTGCTATCCATTTCTGAATTTTTACAGACACATTGCACAGTCTCTATCCCTTCAGTTCCAATTACCCAATATCTACCCTATTTCTATCTCCTGATGACCTCTGTTCTTAACTGAAATTCTCCAAGTTCATTCATTAATGTTAGTTCATATCAGTGAGACCATACAGTGTTTGTCCTTTTGTTTTTGACTAATCTCATTCAGCATAATGTCCTTAACAACAATCCATGTTGTTACATAATTCATAACTTTATTCTGTCTTACAGCTGCATAATATTCCATCGTATGTGTATGCCACAGCTTGTTTAGCCACTCCTCTGTTGATGGACATTTTGGCTGTTTCCATCTCTTCACAATTGTAAATAATGCTGCTATAAACTTTGGTGTGCAAATGTCCGTTTGTGTCCTTGCCCTCATGTCCTCTGAGTAGATACCTAGCAATTGTATTGCCAGGCCATACGGCAGTTGTATGCTTAGCTTCCTGAGGAACCACCAAATTGCCTTCCACAGTGGTTGTATCATTTGACATTCCCATCAACAGTGGATAAGTGTGCCTCTTTCTCCACATCCTCTTCAGCACTTGTCGTTTTCTCTTTTATTCATAATGGCCGTTCTGGTGGGTGTGAGATGATATCTCATTGTGGTTTTGATTTGCATTTCCCTAATAGCCAGGGAAGTTGAGCATCTTTTCCTGTGCCTTTTGGCCATTTGTATTTCCTCTTCTAAGAAGTATCTGTTCAGGTCTTTTGCCCATTTTGTAATCAGGTTGTCTGTCTTTTTGTTGTTGTATAGAAGGCATGTCTTAATGTCCTATTAAAAGAATTAGCGTTATGACTGACTATTTCTCCTGTAAATAAAGCAGAGTTCGAACATGTATTTTTTTTACTTGTGACCACACTGCTTCTTACCTGGACTGCCCTTTTATTTAAATCCAAATCAGCATCTAGGTTGAAGCAAAATTGTAACTAGAGTTTAATTTATGAATCTACTCCTGTTATTTCTTTCCATGACTATATTAGCCAAGACATTTGATTTATAAAATTTTGCTTTACTAGCTTCAGTGATTTCTTTTTCTCCTCATTCAAACTAGTAGTCTTTTTCATTTTCTGTATTGTAACTACTTTTGGTTTTAAAATGTAAAATGAATGAATTTTTATGATATTTTCTGTTTCAACTTCATTTAGAATCTTTAGAAATGAAGTTACATTTGTAAGCATTTTCCTGTTTCTAAAAAGTAAAATTTCAACTTCTGAAATATTTCCATATATTGTCTTTTGATTATTGTGCTGGTTTGAAGCTGTTATGTACCCTTTTCCTTGCTCCAGTTTTTTTTGGGGGCAGCCATGTTTCTTTGAATCCTGACTCAATATTGTGGGGTGGAAGCCCTTTTTGATTAGATTGCTTCCATGGCAATGTAACACACTCAGTTTTAGGTATGACCTTTTGATTAGATGGAGATATGACTCCACTCATTCAAGGTGGATCTTGATTAGTTTTCTGGAGTTCTTTAAAAGGGGAAACATTTTGGAGAAATCTTAGATGCAGATGCTTGGAGAACAGTTGCTTCAGAGCTCACAGAGACACAGACATTTTGGGATGCTTGGAGTGCCAACAGAGAGAGCAGATACCTAGACATACACAAGCAGAAACCAGCAGACATCACCATGTGCCTTCCCATGAGATGCTAAGCAAACCAGGACCCAGAGTTGTGTCCCAGAGGAACTAAGTGAAGGACCACAGATGCTTAAAGAGGAAACCACTGGCATAGAAGCTGGAAGCAATGGAACCAGAAACAAGGACCAGCAGACATCAGCCATGTGCCTTCCCATGTGACAGGCATTGGCCTCTCTTGAGACAAGGGTATCTTTCCTGGATGCCTTAGTTTGGACTTTTTATGGCCTTAGAACTATAAACTTGTAACTTACTAAATTCCCCTTTTTAAAAGCCATTCCAAACTAAAATAATTATTAAACAATTATTTACTGTTGATTCTTTCCCTTACCACTTCTGGCCTATGCTAGCTTTTCTTTACTTCACTGGAGCAAAATTTTTCATTGCTAACAATTTTTTTTTTTTTAATTTGCATATGGGCAGGAGGCACCAGGGATCGAACTCCAGACCTCCAGCATGGCAGGTCGGAGCTCTGCCTGCTGAGCCACGGCAGCCGCCTCATTGCTAACAATTTTTAATGGAATTTTCTATAGTTAATTTTATTTTGCCTATGTATCCATGTCTATGCAACCATGTGTGCATGTAAAATAATGAAGATTTTTACTTTTAATGTTCCGGCATTGTTTACATCATAGTGTATGCTCTAGTTTCCTAGCTGCAGAATGCTGTATTCCAGAAGTGAAACGGCTTTTAAAAAGGGGAATTTATTAAGTTGCAAGTTTATAGTTCTAAGCTCAAAAGAATGTCCAAATTAAAGCAAGACTATGAAAGTGTGCAATCTAACGCAACAGGGAAAAATACCTGTTCAAGAAAGCTAATGACATTCAAGATTTCTCTCTCAACTGGAAAGGCACATGGCGAATGTGGCAGTGTTTGCTAGCTTTCTCTCCAGGCTTCTTGGGGGTGGGTTCCTTCTTCATCTCCAAAGGTCTCTGGCTGTGCAGGCTCTCATGGTTCTCCTTGCTTTGTCCTCTCGTGGCTTTCTCTTTGCTCTCTAAAACGTTCCTTTTTTTTTTAATTAAAAAAATTTTTTAAAACATAATAACATGCAAACATGAACATTCTTACCATATCATCATTCCATTCTTGGTATATAATCAGTAACTTACAATATCATTACATAGTTGTATATTCATCATCATGAATATTTCTTAGAACATTTGCATCAATTCAGAAAAACAAATAAAAAGAAAAAAAAATTCATACATACCATACCCCTTACCCCTCCCTTTCATTGATCACTAGCATTTCAATCTACTAAATTTATTTAAACATTTGCCCCCCCTATTATTTATCTATTTTTAATTCATATGTTTTACTCATCTGTCCATTAGGTAGATAAAAGGAGCATCAGACACAAGGTTTTCACAATCACACAGTCACATTGTGAAAGCTCTATCATTATACAATCATCCTCAAGAAACATGGCTACTGGAACACAGCTGTACATTTTTAGGCAGTTTCCTCCAGCCTCTCCATTACATCTTGACTAATAAGGTGATATCTACTTAATGCATAAGAATAACCTCCAGGATAACCTTTTAACTCTGTTTGAAATCTCTCAGCCATTGACACTTTATTTGTGTCATTTCTCTCTTCCTTTTGGTCTAGAAGGTTTTCTCAATCCCTTGATTGATGCTGAATCCCATGTCATTCTAGGATTTCTGTCCCATGTTACCAGAAAGGTTTACACTCCTGAGAGTCATGTCCCATCCAGAGAGGGGTAGAGCAGTGCGTTTGCTTGTCATATTGGCTGAGAGAGAGAGAGGCCCATTCTGAAATGCTCCCTCTTTTAAATGATTCCAGTAAACTAAACAAGACCTGCTTGGAATGGGTGAAGACACAACTCCGTGGAAGCCATCTAATCAAAAGTTACCACCCACAGTTGGGTGGGTCATATCTCCATGTGAACAATCAGAAAGCTCTCAGCCAGCAATATTGAATAAAGATTAAAGGATATGGCTTTTCTGGGATCTACCACAGATTCAAACTGGCGCAGGGTATCATAAAAACATTTTTTACCCTTCCTACCCTTACCCGTGGCTTAAATTAGCAAAGTAGCTGGCTGGTCTCCCTGAGGGCCACGTGGGCGTCCTTTCCTACTCCTTTTGTCACCATGGTAGAGCTTTGACCTGTATAACTTTGTTTCCATCCTCAAAGTAAAAGGTCAAATCACCTCCATCTGTATTTTAAATAATTAGTTTGTGCATTCATGTCAATGAGTTTTCTGTTCTTTATTTCCAAATTTGATTATTTGTAGAATTTTAGGCATCTTCAATGATAAGGCAGATTTGCGTATTTGTAAGCAGGCTAGGAGATTTGGGTGACCTAGAGCTCTTGGCATTATTGTCTCTGACTCTTACTAGTCCTGTTCATAAGAACAGCTCCGAAAGTCACATTGATAAAAATTTTCACAGTAAGTGGCAGCTGGGGTAGGGAAGAGAGGAGGTGTGTTGTACATGGAGGGGGTGGAGATTTTCCTCAATTAAGCCTCCTGTCTTGAAGATTGGAGGCGTGGACATGTATTGAGGGCTGGCCTTACTGCCGGATAACACGTTCCTGGGAGCTGCCCACCTTGCTGCACCTTGTTCTACGCTCCCTCTCACTAAAGCTTTCTCTTGTTCTAGATTCCCACTCCCTACCCAGCTTTCTCTTGCTTTCACGTGCTGGCATGATTTGTTCTACTGTGCCTCCTTTTCCCCAACCCCTTTCCTCACCTCTGCAGGCCTCTGGTTGCCATCGCTCCACTTTCCTTCATGTTTTCAACCAATCTTTTTTTTTTTTTTTTTTTTTTTTTTTTT